>WAAE01012142.1:0-32678 GCA_013400495.1 Nicator chloris | reverse complement strand
ATCAGTATTTTTGTCTTGGCCTTCAGACAGTTACTGCTGGGAGAGCGAATAGGTTTTACGGTTTTTTCCTTTTTAGTCTTAAGGTGAAACTGAAACCCTTTTTCCTAATATAGAAACATTTGTTTGGCTGTGGAAATGCATTGCTACACTGTACCTTTCTGAAATAAGTGCCCAGAAATCATAAATACCCAGAAGCTGTAGTATTCCTTTTGGAGATGTTGCCCTTCCCTGCCACTTCCTGCCCAACTCCCTTCCAGCAACTACACTGACCTGAGTCCTGCAGGCTCAGAGCTTGAATCAATGCATGGTTTTACTGGCAGTGAGAGATGGAGGCTCTCAACACAGGAAGATTGTGTATTTATGTATAGCTTATGAGTTTTCAATAATATCAATAAGTAATGACGTCAAAATTTCTGAATTATTGTAAAGTCTGTGTGAATACAGAGAAAAATCCTTTCCATCAGCAATAGGACATTCCATTTTTATTTGACCACTACTTTAATGTAGGCATCTAGCACAAAAGGATTTGAGACAACTACGATTTGATTGACGTCCTGACAACTGATATACAGCTTAGGGATTGAGTGTATAATATTTCCATATTTTTTTTTCTTGGACCCACTAATTCAAAACACTTCCAGATCATATATTTTTGAGACTTTAGTGTTTTGCTTCTTTGGTTGACTCCTACTACTTTTTGGTGGCTCCTATTATATCCAGGCAGACTTCATAGCTCTGGTGCACCTTTTTGTTCAAAGAACAGTGAGAAAGCCTTCTACCTATCTGCCTCTCTTGCATATTTAGCCAGCTGTCATGGGAGTAATGGTTTCTGAATCCCCAAAGCAAAAATCACTGGATTTATCTGCAGTATCTGTCCAGTGTCCTTTTCCCCTCAATTTTACCCCATTGCTTCTGCAGAGCCTTGCAGTTTAGTGGAGAAAGAGTTAAGTTAAAGTTGTTGCCTCTTCTTTGATTTAGTCATTTAAAGTATATTTCTTGTATTTCAACTGTGTTGCACTTATCTTTGATCAAGCAGGACTTGCAAAAAATGAACAGCAGAATGCTTTACTTCCATGGCTGACTGTGAGAGCTCCATGCAACAGTTGGGATATAGCAGGGTCTTGGTCCAGCTACAGGCTTGGTCGTGTGGATGTATGTACAAAATCCTGAAAGAAGAAGTTGAAAGTATGTGGGCATTGTTTTCTTTGGCTATTGTTTGAGGTTTAGGGTAAATGACGTTGTTGGTCATAGAGGGAGGTTACACTGGTGTGGTGTGTGATGGCATTGCATGCTAAATGTCACTACAAAAAATCCCTGGCTCAAATGGCAACTCTTACTCAACAAAGTAACCAGTTGCCCCATCAGTTGCTTTCGATAGTTTATGCACAAGTGGAAGTATCATGCTGTGGTGAAATATGTGGTAAGAACAAGGTTAAAACTGTTTTGATACACCTGACGTGAATCTCCAAGTACTTTTAAGGTTGAGAGAAATTGCAGTGAAAATTCAGTTATCTAAAGTCTTGGCACTATGGTAAGAAATTTACAGTGAAGATATGGGACCACTTGAAAATTCTGTGATATCTGTATTTTCCTTTTGTATGATTTCTGAAGAATTAAGGCACTGTCAGATTTACTAACAGTTTAGTTTAACCTTTTAAAGAGATCAAATACCTAAAAATCCTCAGGGGTTAGGAGGCCGAAGTGTCTTCTAGGTGGCTCACTGCTTCTTCCCATGCTTTAATATCTATGTGGGTCTGATAGTTTTTGTGGGATTCATTCGCCCAAGTGCAGTGTAGGTGGCTGCATCTGATAGAGTCACTGTAGTCTCCCACTGATGCCTACAGTAGTTAGTAGCAGATGCTTCTAGGGAGTGATTCATCTCATCCTAAGGTTTACCCTCGGCAAGTCGATATAAGTTATGACATACCAATATAAATCACATCAAATTTGAAGTTTTATGCTTCTTTAAATATACTGGGATGTAAAGTTTCTCACATAAACTTAACAAAAATCTTGGAAAGCACATGCTCTCCTCTACTTTCAGTCTGTGATGTCCACATGACACAGGTTTTTCAGTTTTTTCTTCATTTGTCCCTGCTGTCTGTCCATGTTTTGACTGTTCACCTCTCTCTTTCCCCCCACTCCCCCCTACACTGAGTGTTTTTTTGTGCTGTGAACAGCACCTCTCCTGTTTTCTGTCTGTCTATCTCATGGTGTCTTATGCAGTCCTTGCTGTTGGTAATTTCCTCACAGGGTTTCCTCCCTACTTGTAATCTACGGAATTTTGTTTTGGAATGGGTCAAGAGGTTGTATTCAAGCTGACTGCCTTCTGATCACTCCTTATCTGTGCTCTGGGACATGCTTTTCTGCTCAGACTAATCTGAATTTCTCTATGAGGGGAAAATC
Source organism: Nicator chloris (assembly GCA_013400495.1). Lineage (NCBI taxonomy): Eukaryota > Metazoa > Chordata > Aves > Passeriformes > Pycnonotidae > Nicator > Nicator chloris. The sequence continues at coordinate 30,272 of WAAE01012142.1, read as the reverse complement.
AGGAACCCAGGAAGCTGGAGAATAAATAGACTATTGGTATGTAGAAACAAAAGCTGTCAAATTCAGTAACTTATGGATAGTGAACTGTATTAATCTGATATTAAACAAATTAAGAAAAGAAAATAAGAAAATAATGCCCTATTCATTTCTAGTGGTTCCTGTGAACTAGCTGCAAAGGCACCTTATGCAAATTAGGAAAAGCATCTTCATTTTTACTAGAGCTCTGTCAGAAAGTTAGTCTGTCACTTGTGGTTTACCTTCTCTTTTCTTATTGGATAAGTGTAAAAATATACCAGGAGTTGTCTCAAAGATTTAGTTCTCTTTAGTAGTTATATTTAAAAGCGTGAAAAATAAATTCCATGTTCATTTAAGAAATTTAGCTGTTAAACTTCAGAAAATTTCTGAATAACCTGCTTGTAAAACAGACAGTGAATATAATAAATCTTATTTTGTTTTTCACCCAGATGCACAGTGCTTTTGTTGTTAGTGCATCTCTTGATATATATATTTTTGATAATGCTGACATTATTTTAACTGCAGGAGGTACTTCAAAATTTGTAGTGAAACTATATTAGCATGAAATAAAGTATAATTCCTCAGGAAAAGCAATACAGATGACCAATTTATTTTCTGAATCTCCAGGTGAATATGAATGGTTTATTTTTTTCAGATCTGGAATTGCACTGGTCATCTGTCACAGATGCTTTTCATTTTCCCTGCTGTCTGTACCATCACGAGTTTGTCCCATGCAGAGGCAGTAAAAATAGCGGACAAATTCACATTTTTCAGGAATATGTCCAAGACCAGTGTTTGGAAAAGTCCAAAATAACCCAGTAGTACCCAAAATAATAGAAGCCCAAGTGAGTAAACTGTTGAGACCAGGCAGACAAAGCCATAAGATATGTGGTAAAAAAACCAACAAAATAAAGAAACCCTCACCACACAAATATTAACAGCTTGGTCAGAAATGTTGTGTACAAATAAATGGCAATTCAGAAAACACTGTGTCACAAATAAGAGAGCTGAGAAGAGGCAAGTGACTTCAATAATCTCAATTTATTCACGGCACATAGAAGTGAGTAATAAATAATGAAATACATGAGATTGAATTAGGAGAGATGATACTTACAGCAGCTTTCAAAACTAATAAGCAGTACCAAACTCTAATGTACGTCTGACTTTTCATATATGAGTTCCTTCTCTCAAATCAATAAAACTATTGAAATATTTAAAATTAAACTATATTCTCAAGCACTTTCCTGGCTCCGTGACAAAGATCGAGCACAAAGCTATTCCTTGCATGTGAAAAATTAAGGCAACATTGGCTTTAGTACTGCATATGGATGTGGAGTGGGTTATGATTAGTTCTGGTTCTGTCTCACCTGGATGGATATAAGTTATGGAAAATATTGTGAGAAGACCAGATTGATAAGGACTATTTTCCGGAATGGATGGGATCATAGTGAACAGCTTTATGGAGTAAGTGACAAAAAAGATAATGAGGTCTAGAGAAAACATTCAGCTTTCAGCCTTCAGGAACTAGGGCGATGGCAGCAGCTAAGGAAAAATGGCTGAGAGATCTAATTGAAGTGTGCATAATCTTAAATGGTGTAGATAATCTTAATGCTTTGTACCCAGCATGCATTCAAAGACCAGGGGCAAGTACTGTACTTAAAATCAAATGCAGGCATAAAGAAACACTTATTAAATTAATAGTAACTGCTGAAGTGACCTGCAAGGCATAGGTATAGAGAAAAACACATTGAGGGTTCCTTGGGCAACAATTACGTTATGTCCTGCAGCCATCAGCACTGGAAGGAAACATTCATGGCTTCTTCCACTTCCTCAGTGACATTCGAGAGGGCGTTTTTGTTTTGTAACTGTACTTGAACCAAGACTGTTTGACATTTTTTATGTCATAAAAGTGGATTATAATGCTTCGTTAGATTTTTTTTACAACCTCTTACAGATTAAAAACCACAGAATGCAGTTTTAAGTTGACAGTTTTGTGATTTAGGTTGCCTGAATATATCTGCATGAGCATTTCCTAGCTGCATGTGTTGCTGAAAGGTTTTGTAAACGTAGATTCCCAACCAGAGCATCTTGTCAAAATCGGTGCTGACCGCAGATTAAAAAATATGCATAAAATATGCATGATCGTGGTTATTTCTTAGAGAAGGATCTAAGAAATCCACATTTGACACATTTGACATTTTAATGCCAAATATATTATAATCATAATTGTGATTGACATTTCTGCTGAAGGTTTTTAGTGGCAATGTAACCCAAGTTGCCCTTGCTGCTGGGCAAGTAGAATTTATTTTCCTGGCAACATCTCTTGGCAAAAAAAGCTCCCTGATTTTTTACCAGTTTTGTTTTTGTTTTTGTTTTTTTTTCCAACATCTCGCCTACAGCAAGCCCTTGATTTCTGTAGCATAGCCTTACTTATCCAGTATTAAAGGTGATTAACAGTTCCAGGTGACTGATGTCTGACTACTCTCTAAGCACTTCTGGTGGGGTGTAACTGCAGCTTGCAGTGCTGAGATATCAGAAAAGTTACAGAGCTGAAAGAAAAGGAGAATTAGCCCAGGCTGAGTACAGAATTAGTGATGGGGTATTGCTCCCCAAACCTGATAAGTCACCTCTGAGCTATGCTGTTCCCTGTAGAATAAATAGTGTCTTTGTGTATTAGTGGATTGCATAGTGAGCCGGTCACCTGTTTTAGCCTGAAAAATCTGTGATTTCTTGCTTAGGTTTGGAACCAGGGCATGAAGAAGTAAATCATTAAGTCACAGCTTAGGACTGTGAAAAAAGTAGTTTTGTAAAGATTTCAGTAAATCTCGAGCTAACATGATGTGCCTTATTTCTTAATATGTTGTGTCCCAGTAAAAGAAATAAAAGATGGAAAGTACTGAATTGGGACTGTATTGGAGTGTCCACTCTGCAGAAGAACTGGGAAATTTTCATCTTAAAGCTCACCAATGGCCCTGCTCCCTATTTCCAGTAGAGTGAAGCGTTCATATTCTCCCAAAAACAATATTGCACATCTAAGGTATCTATATACTGGAGAGACTTTTTTCCCCTCTTTTCATCATCTAGAGGTAGAAGAAAAAATAATAATACAGATATTTAAAGACCAAATGTAGACAGAACAGCTGTAGTTTTAGCATGTGTTAGCTGGATGAAATCTGACAAATAAACAATACTAATAGAATGATAATAGTTTTGGGCAGCCAGCCAGGAACTGGCTGTTATGAATAGGTCTGGAATTTTTGTTTTAATGGATTATGACAATATAGCCTGTTTTATCAAAGGTGACATATTTTATGTGGTTGTTGGTTTCCCTGGATTTTGAGGATAATCTGTTATAGACAAGAACCAAGGAAATTGGGTACCAAGAGTATGAGTGTAGGAAACTTTGCTGGGTTTGGGATGAACAATAATGCTGAGACTGAAGGAGAACAGGGACTTGAAGCTGAATTCAGATATAATCCAGGCCAGTAGCCAAATGCTAAGCTACTGAGTGTGACAGACAAAAATACGCAGACCTCTTTTGCAATGCGGTTCCATTTTTGAAAATGCTCAAAAGATTTTGTCTCTTATTCTGTTCAGAAATTGAAACAAAATTTGCAGCAACTTCAGTAGATCTGACATTTAATTTCAAGGCTCTGTTCAACCTGTAGGAATAAGCAGAACAAGTGTCAGGTGCAAATTATTTGTGTTTAATAAAGATCTGAAAATAGTTTCTGGAGTGTAGAAAACGGAATTAATGATTTTTTTGATTCTGATAGATCTTTTCAAATGAATGGTCAGAAAAAATATGCAATGAAAAAAGAGTGACAATTGTTTATTTTCCATTAACAGTGAAAGAATCAAGTTAAGCCAAATAATAAATTTTTAATTTTGGTTGGAGATGATTCTGCCTCATATTCACCTGACTACCTTCTGAAACTCTGAACCCTAAAGTCTCTATTAACTTTACTGATTGCACTGTTGACCACTGGGTTGAAGGACAGTTTCCATAACTCCGTCATATGCTTCCTTGGTATGTCTCAGAAGTAAGGTTAATGTCATAGGTTTGTGAACCAGTATTTATTACAACTTAAAATGGATCCCATTATTTGGACATTAATTTGATATGGAACTATATTGTACTCTGAACACTAATAACTACTCTATTTCTTGTTCGCCAGAAAGGTTGTTCTAAGAATTCTTTTAACTTTTTTCTTTTTTTTCTATAAAATTCATAAATGTGGGCTCTTGCTGGTGTGAACAGATGCATGGAAGTTAATATACTATGTTTAGAGGCAAGTGAAGGAGTAGTGCTAATGTCTAGGTTGTTTTCTTCCCTTTTATTTCCTTTTTTTTTTTTTCAGCAGATCTGCTACAATTTTCAGCTACTATTTTTCTTTTCCATGACTTGAAGACAAAAAAGGCACCTGTCAGCTGAGAATGGTTTAATAGAATCATAGAATGGCTTGAGTTGGAAGGGACCTTAAAGATCATCTAATTTCAAACCCCCTGCCATGGGTAGGGACATCTGCTACTAAATCATCTTGCTCCAAGCCTTATTCAGCCTGGACTTGAACTCTTCCAGGGATGGGTCATCCACACCTCGTCTGGGCAACCTGTTCCAGTGCCTGACCATTCTCACAGTAAAAAAAAAAAAAAATCATCCTAATACTTAATCTCTTTAAATTTAAATCCATTCCCCCTTGTCCTATCACTCCATGTCCTTATAAAAAGTCCCTCTCCTCTTGTAGTCCCTTTTAGGTACCATAAAGTGCTACAAGGTCTTTCCAGAGTCTTTGCTTCTCCAAACTAAGCAGCCTCAGTTCTCTTACCCTTGTGTTCTTGGGAGAGATGCTCTAGCCTCCTGATCATGTTTGTGGTNTCTTTTAACTTTTTTCTTTTTTTTCTATAAAATTCATAAATGTGGGCTCTTGCTGGTGTGAACAGATGCATGGAAGTTAATATACTATGTTTAGAGGCAAGTGAAGGAGTAGTGCTAATGTCTAGGTTGTTTTCTTCCCTTTTATTTCCTTTTTTTTTTTTTCAGCAGATCTGCTACAATTTTCAGCTACTATTTTTCTTTTCCATGACTTGAAGACAAAAAAGGCACCTGTCAGCTGAGAATGGTTTAATAGAATCATAGAATGGCTTGAGTTGGAAGGGACCTTAAAGATCATCTAATTTCAAACCCCCTGCCATGGGTAGGGACATCTGCTACTAAATCATCTTGCTCCAAGCCTTATTCAGCCTGGACTTGAACNGCTACAAGGTCTTTCCAGAGTCTTTGCTTCTCCAAACTAAGCAGCCTCAGTTCTCTTACCCTTGTCTTCTTGGGAGAGATGCTCTAGCCTCCTGATCATGTTTGTGGTCCTCCTCTGGACTCAATCCAGCAGACCACATCCTTCTTACATTGGGGGCCCCAGAGCTTCCATCACTGTTCCTCATCCTAAACTACAGACTTTATGGGATTAAGAAAGTTTAAATCAAAAGACCAAACTTTATAGTCTGGTCTGACTTCTTGCATTCAGACATCTACAAGGTCTTACAAAATTGTGTTGTGTGTAGTTTGGGCTACCCAAGAAGGAAACAGGACTGAATGCTTCTTTTCCGTTAACCTGTAGGCACACATCTCTCAGCTGAAGTACTTCTCATATGGATTTTATCTAAACCAGTTTCTGTCCTCAAAAATATTGGTTCACTCAGTAGCCAGAATTGCTTCCTAAAATGTCTCCAGAGCAAAATGCAGCTGAATATCAGTCTTAATGTGATTGGATTAATTCACAGGAATGCCATCAGTATTGAGGCAGGGGCCTTCCAATCTAGAGACCAGCTGGAAGTGCTTTTTCTCTAAACTCCCAGGTGCCAAAAGGCAGTCAGCGAAAGCAATTTCAGACACAGAATTAATGAAGGTAACAGCAGATGATATTGGGCAGCGGGGTTTGGCAAAACATCTGATTTAAAAAGGAACAGTAGCTTTAATCCCATGGGTAAAATGTTATGGATGATGAAAGGGATTTTCATCCATGAGATCGATTCTTGTCCAGTGAGTTTGATACCATGTGTATCTATCTTCGTGTTCCCATTTGGATGAGGCATCCTGCCCATGTACCAGCTAGTGAGACATCCTAGATATTCTCCCAGACTTCTATTTTGCTCTTGCAGCTGTCATAATGAAAGCCCTTTCAGAGTTATCAGAACATTTTTTAATTGAGTCCTATTTGTTATAACAATGAAGTTTGTGCAGTCCCATAAAATCTTCTGAATAAAGGAAGCTCCAAAGCTTTCATTCAAGTAATTATTTAAGAGTATTATATGACAGGTAAAAATGTAACTATTTACCACTTCAGGAAAAGCATAATTTCTGGTTAATATTTTCTTCTTTTGTCAACTTAAGTCTTCTTTATGTCAACTTATCACCGGTGCTGTTTAGGGATCAGGATTAGGGCATAGCTAGGAGGGAAGATTGCCACTAGGTCCAGCTCAGAACCTACTTCTTTGCTGTCTGTATCTAGACACTCATCACCAGCAGCTGTACAGGTAAATTGTCAAGAAGCATTATCTTTGTTTCTTGATCTTTATTACTGTGTTATGCTTTCACCTGCTTTGAAGATCTATGCAAGCAACTGTCAATGAAATTGCTACACTTACCTTCTTATGTTGACATATTTCCCAAATATATAGGTGCTTGTAACCATTTTTGCAATGTTACTTCTACAGGCCTTTCCTCCAAGTCATCCATCAAAGCTGATTAGATGATACATGTTGTGCATTGAGGTGGGAAAAGGCATTCTAATATATCCCTTTTCTTATTATACAGGCTATCCTGTATTCAAGGTTCTCTTTAATATTATCCTAGAATAAATATATTGTTTTCTTATTTCAAATACTGTTACGATATTAAAATTTATTCATAACTTGGCTAGTGGCAAGACCAAGTTCAGTGGTATTTTGACTGCACATCTGGATAAGTTGGCTTGTATAGTAAGGTTACTGTGAATTAACATTTAACCTAAATACTTATATTTTTTAATTACCATTCTGTTAAAAATGCAGTTTGTTATGCTTCAATCTGTTCTCTGTCTCTGGGTTAAGAGTGTATTGTTTCACTTGTTATGTGGCATCATCTAATGCTCCAGAGTTGCAGCAGGAAAATCGTTTAACTCTTCATTATTCATTAGTTTCCATCCTGGTCCTTCTAGCTCCTGGGACCATCAAGTCATCACATACTTGCTCTTGAGTATCATTATTGTTGGCACAGGCCTCTCAAAGCATTAGAGCTGGCACGGCACAGAAGTACACGTTGCTGCAAATCATCATCTTCCTGAGTTTTCTCCTTGTTATTTTCATATGATGAGATTCTGTGTGTGCAATCCTGTACCACTGTAAGAGCATTTTCTGTGAGGCTGTCTGATGTTCTGCCTGTTTTTTTTTGGAAAGAGTTATTTGCATTTTACTTTTTTTGCAGAAAATATTGCTACCTATCTAAGCACACGTGACATGCAATCTCTAGTTATGAGGATAAATGTTGACACCGATCAGTTGAATCAGCAGTTCATATCCTGTTTAGCAATGCTGATTTATCAGCATAATTTAGCTTTCTAGAAAATGTGCAGGAACTAAAGGTGATATCTGCGATATACAACACCCTCTCCATCAAGACTAGGTTTGCATCAACAGGGGCACATTTAAATTTCAAGCAATCATTAGTAAAATACTTGTACAAGCCTAGTGCAGACAGCTAGGAAAACTAAGCTAATCTTTGTGGTGCTCAATAAGCTGATTTCCCCATTTGCAAACATGAATCAGTTCTCTTAGCAGATGACGTTTTTTTCAAGGGAGGTTATCCTGTTACCTGAAGTCACTTTTATTTCCTTTTCTTTTTCCCCTCCATTGTATAATACTCCATGAGCACAGCATGTAGAAATTAAACTCAAAATAGCCATTTCCTTTCCCTTCCACCCTCTTCAACAGGAGAGGGACAAAGGCAGAGACTATGGGTTGAGATAACAATTTGCTGAAGGCGAACATCAATGGACTAAGAAATGCCCAGTAACAGCAGCAATATCAATGACAGAAGTATACAGGAGGAGGAGGAGGTGCTTGACGCACAAAAAGGCGTTCACCACCTCGATAGAATTCTGTGTGGCTGCCAGGACAAAGACAAGACGGCAGCCGCTCCCACACCCAGCGCCGTGTGGTTGCCCCAAGGACAGGATGGCAGGTGCTCCCACAGCGCTCTCCTCGTCCCCGAGCCGGGAACAGAGAAACAAGGGACAGCCCCCAAAGGCTGGATTGTCCACGTGGAGCCACACTGCTGCTTCGGACACTGGACTCGAGTCCGCACAGCTATGGCTGGCTCTGCTGTCACTGCTTTTGAGTGCTCCATCCAGGTCTGCTTGGCTCCTTCCAGCTCGGATCAGACTCAGCTGAGGTCTACACGTTTGGATCTACAATAACTTTGCAAAGGATTTCTGTTACTGGATTACTTTAGCTGACACAGTCCATTTAAATAAAGTGACTCCTTAACAGACCTGTTGCCTTAGATGAAGGCAACTGTTTACCCAGGGATAATTCTGCTCTTTTTTTTTGTTTGTTTGTTTCTGGTGTTTTTTTTTTTTGTTTGTTTTTTTTGCCAGACTTTTGTACCCTACTATGATTTTTCAATTTTTAGTTTTTCAAAAATTAAACATAAATCCTTCCTAGAGACAGTGAAGAAGATTACTTGCCATTTCTGGTGGCTTCCTTTCTCTCTGCAGTACATGGGACAGCAGTGTGGCTTCATTTAGCCTTCCAGCTTCCAGCTTCTGGACTCGTATAGTCCATATAATATATATGGGATATATGCGTGGGATGTATGGTGTTGTTTCCTCTTCTGATTTTGTTTCAGCTTTCTAAAAATATCGCTCCTTTCCTACGTAACTCTTAGTCTTTCCCATTGATTTCATAAGTGCTGCACCCCATTTTCATAAAGGAATAGTAGAGCTTATCATCTTATCATTCCTGCTGCTGTACTGACTTTAAGTTGGATGCACTATTATTTCCTTACACAGAAGCACTTGAAAGCACTTCAGACGGATGTTTCTCATTTGATCTACCAAAATATAGGATTATGAAGTTACCTTTTACTCCCCTTCTGCAGAACTGTTTCTTTCAACATTTTTGTTTTAATTTCCTCTTTCTCTCCTCTCGCTATCTAGTGCTGGTGACAAAATTTCCATGAAAATGTGTGGTTTTTCGACTAAATTAACGTTTTCAAAAAGTATCGTCTTTGTTGGGAAAATTTAATTCATCAACACATATACCTGACCCCAAAACTTCCATAATTAAACCCTTCTGTATATTTTTTTGTTTTTCAACAGTTCACCAAAGTCTATCCAATACCCTGGTCTATTTGGTTCTCATTTTGTACTATAGTTAATATTATATAGTTCTTACTTGAATGGTAAATAGTATCTTATTTTCTATTTCAAAATTTTATATTGTTTCATTTCAGAAATTCCCATCTGAGTCATAGCATATGTTTCCCTACATACACTCATTTTAAGTTCAGGTCTGGTTGCTCACAAATTGGAACCAGATATTCTCAAGAAAGATTTCTCAGAGATAATCTAGGAAGTAACTGCAGGTTTTTCTGACAATATTCAAACAGATATATATATATATATATACATATATATATATATATATATATGAGCTTTTTCTTTTCTCTAGATCTACATACACACATGCACAGAGCCTGTTTTTGTATGCACACACACAAATACCACACACACAGTTATGATGCATCACCTGGTCTAGCTGTCCACTGTGTCTTCTGCTTTAAAGCAACTTGGAAAAACTTTATTTTTTTCCTTTCATTCATCCTTTCTTGAAGTTTGGCTTTTGGCCACCATCTTTCAGCAGTTCTGTAGAATAATTTTCTGTGAAAGAATGGCATCATACACCCCACAGGTATTTATTGCTGAGTTATAATCTTGCATATAACTGTTTATCTCTCACTCCTCCTGAACAGGGAGAGGCTAGTATAAACACCTGTAAAAAACTTTAGAGCAGTGTATGAATATGTATGCATTGAAAATGCAATAATGTAAAAAATAGAACTTTTGTATTTCACAAAGAATTGTGTGAACAATATGATTGCCATTCATCCAGATTTTTTGCTAAATAACTGAAAGTTATCAAAATAAATTATTGTAACAAAAAGCAGGATGGACTTCAATACTTTACAATGAATTTAGGAAACTATGAAAAGCCTTTCAATATGCAAGTGATCATATTCAAATCAGCCATGAATAAACAACTTTAGCCCTAAAATATAGAGGAATAAGGCTCAATTAAAAACAGCTGTACTACCTTAATGCATATGTGGGTGGACTGTGTTGTGATCTTACTTGCTTTATCACATTAAATAAAGGGGTTTTTATAAGTATTTTCCTTATATTTCCATATAGCTGTGCTATCTCACATACTTTTTGCAAAATATCAGTTCATTTCTTAACATGATCTTTTTATTACCACTTTTTAGAACATAATGAGGTTTGTTTTTGTTTTTTTCTTTTCATTTTTCATCCTTACTCCTCTCAAAACTGAGAGTTGAGTGCTGGTGATTTTTGGATTAAGTTCATTGCATGTCCCAAACTCTTACAGAGGTGCTTTTATGAAAAGTTAAATATTTTAATGGCTCAACTTTTTCAGGATATTTCTCCATCTCTTACAATGATCTTATTAATTGTCAAAGTGATGCAGAATGAGACTAACCATGATATATGTGATGCTTGAAAGAAAGATATCTGAAAATACCCTACAATCCAAGAATTGTTTGAGCAATAAATTTTCCCATTTTTTATTTTAATAAAACCTTTATTTAAAAAGAAAATGAAGAGGATTTTTTTTTGAAATTCGGGTGTCATTCGTTTTACACTTAAACCTGAATTCATCACATCTCACCTCACGTGGCTGAGAAATCTGTTATGAGACTTCATCTTTCTGTAAACAATTAAGAGAGGTAATGTGTTAATTCATTGTTTCCAAGGAAATTTGAGCAATTAGGATACTAATTTAGGCCCCTTAAGTCACTAAAAAATCACAAAGGATGATTTTGAATTGTCTTGCTTATATCATGGATCTTCACCCTAAAGCCAGCTCACACATATAGAGATGCTTCTTATTACTGTGGATCTTTGTACTACTGATCAGAAAAAATTGCCATTCAATCTGTGAAGCTGAGCTAGGTGAGCCTTGTTGATGTTTCTTGCTGCTACTGTGACTTCAGTATTGCTCTTTGCTTCTTTTTCTTAAGATCAATCAAATTATGTTTGATCCAAACCCATAATAACTTGAAAAACAAGTTCTTTGCAGTCAGCAGGCTGCAAGCAGCTGGGCTGCTGAGAGGTATTCCTCTTCATGTTGGATTTCTAATGTCAAATTTTCTCTCTTTTTCAGTCAGCAGTACAGGTCCTTATTTCCACTTTCATTGTGCAATGAGAGCACGGTATTCAGCACTACCAGGCTAAACAGAAAAGCTGACTAGGTCTGCCTGGCAGATGTTCATCCTTCTTTCCTTATGGCAATGGTTTTGGAAAATCAAGATGACAATATGTCATAGCACCTCATATTGCACTTTTTCATGAAATCTAGTAAATGATCAGTTGCTGTAATAAAAAATGTTTTTCTTCAGAATTACATGACAATTACCTTATTCATTATCTCCTGACCAGTGAAGAGAAAGACTCTTCTGTCTTGAGTGGTATGCTGTAAACTATCCAAGTTATGCACAGTTTAAGTTGTTTAGATTTCTTTTAATTAAGAAAACAAACTACGTTCAGGCCATTATAACGATGCAATATATTCTTTGTGAGTCTAAAATCAGATAGAGAATAAATCCTGTCTCTGATAGGCTAAACCTAGATTTTTATAAACTTGAAGAAAAGACTTGAACTGGTTTTTTGGATTAAACTTGTCTATTCTGAATTTCAGAAAATATTATCTAACCCAAATATACTGAATGCTTGATTTAAAAAGTGCAAACTTTAAGATATGGTTGATATATAGTCTTGAATTCACCTACATTTTCTGAATCTCTATTGATTTTGAAAGACTTTAAATAACTGTATCAGGGAGCTTGTGTCAGTCAAACCAATACACATTAAAACAGTACTTTAAGAAACCCCTCAACCAAAAATCCTGGCTGAAAAAATGCTTGAGAAGCACATCCCTAGAAGTCTAAAAAGAACTAGGAGGGAATGACCAGAAGTATCTTTAGAGTAGGAGTGTTTTCAAAAAGTGAATGTGCAGGCATTCCCTTCAAAACGCTGTCTGAAAAACATTCACAAGAATATGCCACCTGTGACTTGGGCAGAAGAATTCAATGAAGTTTTCTCTTTGGTTTTATATGTTTTAAAACATTTAATCTTTTCTTTTGTAATAAGCCTTCTCTAACCATGAACTAATTCCAGTGTTTCAGTCATTGAATCCTCTTTATAACACAAACCACAGGGGGCCTGCTTCAGGGCAGGAAGCTGAGACCCAAGTAAACTCAGTTTCAGGCTTGGTTAACATAATGATTTTCTGGTTTTTTGTTACCTGAAGCTGTTTCATTACATGAAGACAGGAAGAAGTACTACTAGAGATTTAGCCAGTAATTTAAGATACATAAGACTTTGAGAAAATAATATTGTCTTGGAGATATTCTCAACTTTTATGAAGAGAAATTGATAGAGAATTCATCATAGAGATTTACTCCCTTAGGCCTTATTATTCTGTGCAATGTGTACGCTGTGTGATTTTAAACACAGGATTTTACATCACTGATTTTTAAGATTTTCTAGTTTAATTTTGCAGCAGGTGGTTTGTAGAGCTGAAATATTTTAAAAATCTCTTTAAAAGTAAATGGTGCTGGTAGGATGTTTAAGCTGTATGATGATGAAACTCCTCTACATGACAGCAATGCACAGATTGTGTCTTGTTGCACTGAGAAAAGCAAAGTTTTTTTACTGACTGCTAGATGACTTATGGTGACTTTAATTTTTTTGTTCTTTGATTTTTTTCCAGCTTTCATTTGCAGCAACAACTCCAGAGTTGGCTGATAAGAAAAAATATCCTTATTTCTTCCGGACAGTGCCATCTGATAATGCAGTGAATCCAGCAATTTTGAAGTTACTCAAACATTATCATTGGAAGAGAGTAGGAACTTTAACCCAGGATGTACAAAGGTTCTCTGAGGTAAGATTTGCATAATTTCTAGTACACACAGAGAGGTATTAATATCAGACTTCTAAGGAGTTGGTTCCTTTATTAATAGCAATTAAGATAAAAGAAACAGTCCCACTGTTTCAGTCCTGTTTGCCTTTCTCATAGTAGGTCACATTTACTGTACTGAATAAGCTTAATTCCCTTCTGGGGTTTATTTGAGTGTCTGTAATGAAAGCTACCCATGCTTTTGCATGTCTGGTTTTTACACACAGGATCATTGCACCCCAGTGCAAAAGGTTCCTTTATACTCTTTGATTTGCAAAAACATGTTTTTGAGGGAAGCTTGTATTCTGACTCTGGTTCACTTAAAAGGGAGAATAAATCCAATTTCATCATATTCCTTTTGTACTCTGATTTATTACAAGCATCAATCTGAACACTGAGAAACAAAATCTGGTAAGTCCATGGCTGAAAATACTGGAGGAGCTTACTGAGACAAAAATGTCTGAAGCTCCCAGAACTAGTAAGATCTCATAGCATGCACCCCACAGGTCTTTCAAGTTTCACCCTGGGCAACACTTTGGTCATAGAAATTGCAATAAAGAATGGACTAAGTGCTGTTAAGTATGGTTTTTATAAGAAAACATCTTACATGTAGTGAACCAGAGCAAGCAAATAAAAGAATGGACCCATTAATTATGAGAGAGGTAAAACTAACTGAGACATGCCCGGTCGTTTGGTTGTTGGGAGGTTTTTTTCTTCCTCAGCATTGATTTTAAAAAAGGCTGACTGCACTCTGAAGACTAGCATAATTAAAACTAGGGAAGAAGGATAAGAACAGGTTAGAGTAATCTTAGATGAGTCAGATATTTTCAAATTGTCTGGCACAATTAATTCACTATGGAATACTTAAGAAATCTTAGACTCTTCCCTTATGAGCTTTGAGAATTAAAGGATAAAAAGTAAATGAATTGTAGGGGGAGGGAAAAAACCTTTGTGTCTGTCTTTCCAGAAAACACACAAAGGCCCTGGGAATTATAGGCCAGTCAGGTTAAATTTGATTCCTGGAAAGACACTTGAGCAAATAATCTGTTTGGAATCACACAGGAGATAAAAAGATGCTAAACAATGGTGAAAATGGATTTTTCAAGAATAAATCATGTAAAGCAATCTGATTTCCCTCTGTGACAAGGTAACAGGTCTCAAGGAGGTGTGATAGGTGATGTGCGATATTTCATGACTTATAAAATATGAAAAGTGCTCCTAAAGAAAAATAGGGAAACTTAATCTTGGTGAGGATACTGTAAGAGCAGTCTAGTCTCTAAACCAATATTCCTGCAACAAAGGTTAATTGACATCAGGTCAATTGAATGGTTGTTTTTAAAACAAATGCTGAAGCAAAAAGTCACCAAAAAGTATGGTATGCTTTACCCTTCTCTGTCTTGGAAATCATTTCAATAAGTAGCTATCAGTGGTATACTGTCAAACAAGAAGGATGAGATTCTGTCAAGTGGTATTCTCTAGAAAGAGATAAGGTTTTCTCTAGATAGTTTGATAGAGAAAATGTTTATTAAATTGCAGTTGATACCTTCTTGGAAAAAGCTGCAAGTATTTTGCTGATGACAGGATTGCGTTTCTGAGTGATATTGATACTGGCTTAACTCCAGCCAGCAGCCAAGCACCACACAGCTGCTTGGTCATTCCCCTGTGAGCAGGTTTGGGGACAGAATCTGAAGGGCAAAAGCCAGAAAACTTAGGGGTTGAGATAAAGACAGACTCACAGGGAAAGCAAAAGCCATGTGCATAAGTAAAGCAAAACAAGGAATTAGTTCATCGCTTCCCGTAGGCAGGCAGGTGTTCAGCCATGTCCAGGAGAGCAAGGCTCCGTCACACATAGCAGTTACTTTGGAAGATAAAGACCATCACTCTAAATGTCCTCCCCTCCCTCCTTCTTCCCCCACTTTATTTACTGAGTATGATGTCAAATGGTCTGGAATATCCCTCTCGTCAGTTTGGATCACCTGTCCCATCTGTGTCTCCTCCCAGCTCACCATACAACCCCAGCCCCTTGCCAGCAATGCAGTATGAAAAGCAGAAAGGCCTTGACTCTGTACAAGCCCTACTCAGGAGTAACAAAAACATCTCTATGTTATCAACCCAGTGTTCAGCACAAATCCAAAACACAGCCCCATACTGGACACTCTTAAGAAAAGACTTACTCTACCCCAGCCAAAACTAGCACATTGATAAAGGTTTTAATAAAAACAATATTTAAGTGAAAAAGTGCAAAATGGCTTATGCAGGCAGCAGATCTCCAGAGAAAGATATGGCTAGCACTACAATGAACCACAAATTAAGTAACAAGTGAAATGTTTAGACTCCTTGATTAACTGTAGAAAGTAGAAAGGAAGCAAAGAGCTCTCGTTGCACCACCGCAAAGTAATGCAATATTGACTCTTAAGACACACAGAGTAAACTATAACTCTACTTAGTGTTCGTTAGGTGGAGGTTGGAACATCAGGTCCAATAATCATCTTCAAGAAGGAAGTGGATTAGAGAAGTCTGTAAAAGACATTGGGTCACCTGGACACATATTTAATGAGAAAGATTAGACGTGAAAAAAAGTCAAATAGAAAGGGTAGATTGTTGAACTTTTGTTGTGTAGGGTTTTCTAGGGTAAAAATAAACAAACACAACACAGGGATTCTTGGTCTTCCTCTGGGACAGCTGGAGGGACTTCCTGTCTTTCTGGGTCACTTAAGAAGTTCTAAAATTGCATCTTTCAAGGGTTTGCAAGAGTGGTGCATTTGAATTCGAAGTCTCTGCATTTCACTTGAAAGGTAAACAACAACCTTCTGTGTCTGCAAACTCAATTTGCTGTGATCCATTACAGCTTTCAAGTAGTGCAAGATTCAGTTAAAGCTTCCTTGCATTGCAGTGATTTTTATACAGCATGTTGAGTCCTGTGTCTTCAAAATTATTAGAGCTCAATTCTTCCTTTTTCAGCTCCATGTAGAGTTTCTCCTTTCCCCATGCAGACAATGAAAGCACAGGAAAAACTGCAGGAACTCATTTAATTGCTGTCTGGGAGCTGTGAGGAATGGGAGTCAGCAGCAGTAGAGCAGGAGAGCATGTGATGACTGGGCAGAGCCCAGTCTCACTGCAAGAGAGAAGGGCAGACCCAGGAATTGAGGCCAGGATCAGCCAAATGTGCAGATCATCAGGTAAGTAAGTCCATGGCAATGAAGCAGGTCCAAGGCCAAGCTGGCAAATCAATCTGCAAGTCAGGGTTAGGTCTAGTGACTGTGGGACAGGTCTCTGGCAGAGACTGAAGATGCAGAACTAAAGGCTGGATAGAGCTCCCAGAGGAAGGACCATCAAGGCCTGTTAGTGACCCTCAGGTGCTGGTATAAGTCTATGCAACAACTGAAACTATAATTTTACCTCTAAAGGAACATCAGGCAAAACTATTCTTCTTTGGAAGTGACAAAATAGTCGAATAGGATCTAAAACTCTCTCTGTTGTAAAATGCCAGTGAGCTTGGGATGCAAATGGTCTTATCTATAATGAAAACACATTACAGGCCATTAGAGCAGAAGTAACTGAATGTCTTCTCTTAATCTCATGCAAAATAAAATAAGCAGAAACAAATTAATGGGATCTTTAGAGAAGCCTGTGTAGTAACTTAGGTGGTTTTACTCTTTGCACCAAGACAGAGAAGTTCTCTCATTTTTCCATCTCCTAGAAAGATTGCATCATTTTAAAAGATCTCTTTCTCTTTTTTTAATCTAGAGCAGTTTGGATATCTAAATTTCCTCCAGTGGTGCTTCCACCTAAACACATGGTGGGGATAGATGCTTGTTCTTTCTTAGGGACTTTATACCCATGTAGTTTAGTCAACAGGAACCCTGATTGCCTCTCTTTACCTGCCATCTGACTCTAGGGTTTTTTGGGCTGATGACTTTTTTCCTTAGCTTATCGTTAGATCACTGTCTCCTGTCCCTCTGCAGTTTGTACTTTGATTTTATCTCCTGAATAATTAAAGCTCACCTAACTCGTCTGCAGGTTAGCTGCCCCTTAAAGTCATCAAGCTGTCTTTTTGGTTTACTTTGCCTTGTAATGAGACAGTTGTCTCAATTGCTTAGTTTATCAGTCTCACTCCAGTTTATCTCTGAAGACCAAGATCACAGAGGATCTCTTGCTTCTATTTCAGTTCTTTCCTTTGGGAAACCTTTCCTCCGAGGCTTTGGATTGTCACCCACTTCCTTTTAGTTGGTGAAAAATCTTCTCTTTCTTCTTAAAAAATGTTATACCTTCCTTATTCTCCAGGTCACAAAGAGAAGTAAAGGGTAGGTGGAGAGAATGGAGAACTTTATGCTATTATGCTTTCAGTTTTTAAAGCACATGGGCAGTATCTATACATCTTATACTGCTAGTGTGGCTTGAGACTCCATTTCTTGGCATTTCTTGGATTCAAGGATTATGACTTTTCAAGTGACCTGTATTCTATGGCTGCCAATAGTTGAGCTCCCTGTTAGTATCCTTTGTGAGTTTTTCAGGTCTTTTTGTACAACCCTGAATATCCTTTCCATTGGGCTAATGTTTAAATCGTGTAAGTTGACTTGGTGTAAGAATAATGTACACACTTCATCAGTTCTGTTACTTAACTAGGACAAATTCATACCTACAGTGCTTTTGTGTCCTAGATTTTATGGATTGCTGCCCTGTTTTCATCCTCTGGGAGAAGATTCTGTTTCAAAAGTTAATTCTGGGGCAGAGATTTATAAATGAGGTTACAAAATATTTTCAGGATTTTCAGCTCAAAGTGTTTGCTGTGGTACATAACTGTAGGGTAATTTAGATTGGAAGAGGTCTTGGGAGGTCTCTCATCCAAGCTGCTGCTCAAAGCCAGGCTAGCTGTAGTGTTTATCAACCCTGAAGAGTTATAGCTGTTTGTCCTAGTTCTGGGCAGGAAGGGTTAGTTTTTGAGTATCCACGAGGGGACATCTCCAGGACCCAGAAGTTATTCTATGCCATTGCTAGGATCTAGGGGAAGGGAGTCTCTCCCAGGGAGAAGGGGTCCCTTTCAGCTCATTGTAATATGGTGGAGGGACCAGTTGGGAATTGTTTCTATATGAATTGTTCACATCTTTCTTGTACCCTCTGTCATTAGTATTGCTGCTGCTACAGTTCCTTCTCTTATCTCATGGCTGTTTCCAGTAAATCGTTCTTATCACGTGATCTTCACCTTTTGTGCCTCTGACTCTCCTCTCCATCCCACCACAGGGGAGGGGGAAGAGCGAGTGAGCAAGAGGCTCATGGGTTTCACTGGGAGCACTAAATTGGAGAATGACATTCCTAAACCACAACACAGTTGCACACACGGTTTTCAGAAAAGGCCTGACGATGTCCTGTTTCTGATCCACAGATGAGCTTTCAGCCGATTGAAACCTATGCAGTGGTTGGTGCCTCAAGTTTTACTGCTGCCTGGCAGTACCTGTCTGGGATTGTATTTTGAATTAGGCAAACCAAGCAGTATTCCTGTGGTTTGTTGTTTGCTATATTTCATGCTTCAGTGGGAGGAGTCATGAGAACGAAGTTCTATTT
Organism: Nicator chloris; assembly: GCA_013400495.1. Taxonomy (NCBI): domain Eukaryota; kingdom Metazoa; phylum Chordata; class Aves; order Passeriformes; family Pycnonotidae; genus Nicator; species Nicator chloris. The sequence goes on along the minus strand of WAAE01012142.1, from coordinate 11,462 downwards.
AACTACCAGTAAGTCAAAACTTTTAAAAGCCACCAGTCTTGAAGAAGTTGTAAAGGCTGCAGAATATGACTGGGAAAAAAAACGTATACTCATGTGCTGGTTTTCAGATAATGCTTTATTTGCTTATGAGTAATTATAGTTTATCTTGTTTCAGTGTTTTTCTGTTATTTCCTGCATATTTTTAATTTTATTTATACACCTTTTTATTCATAGTATGTTTCAAACTGGAAGTTGGCACTTGATTGCAATGGTACAGTAAGAGGGCTTCATTGTTTTGTGATACAGACTGGCTTCAATTACTTCTTTTTGCAATCATGTCATGCTGAAATTCAGTGAAACTTCATTTTAACTTTGCATTTGATAGCATATTAATGATATTTCTAGATTTAATAAAAAATATATACATTTTCCTCCCACTGAATACCTTGTCTGGGATTGTTTGTAAAATAAGTTAAATTCTGCTTATCTCAAGTGAATCTTTGTTTTTCCCTTCTTCTTAATAGTCATCTCTTTATGTGATTTCTCTGCTTCTACATGGAAATATTGAGAACTCCCAATGTAATTTTATAAGTGTAGGTGGCATTTCAAAAAGGGAGAAGAAATGAGAAGTGTGCAGTATGATAATGAAATAGATTTACAATATCAAGATAAAATACTCTCTCTTGTGACTCCGTTGCAGTCTTCATTGAGTTCAATAGCTTCAAAATATGTCGGTGACAAAAACTTAAGAGAAACAAACCTTGTAAGCGGACAAAAAGACTTTTTTTTTTCTGTTGCACATGATGAACACTAAGGATTTCTTTAGCTTATGTTGCATTTTGCACACTGACAATGCAACATCTGTGAAAACCAGCAGACCTTCAGGGTCCATTTTACCTAACTTTAAAGAATTTAGTATCTCTAAATTCCAAGTCTCATCCCAGAAAATGTAATACTGGAAAAAAAAAATTGTTCCCAAGAAAAGCAGCTAACAGTAAGTCTTCTCAACATAATATGTGTCTGTAGAGAAAGCAGGGTAGAAGTCTTATTAATCTAGAACTTTATTTGTTGTAGCCTTGCTTTGTCATTGTGTAGTCTGCAAACTCACATCTGAGTTAGTGGTCAGTTCTGATAAGAATTCACTGGATAAGCAGAGGCAATGAGAGAGTTATTGTGGGGCTAAGAGGACTTAGGGAAAATAAATGACATAGCAGTTGACCTTTCAAATTTCAGCTAGAAAACCAGCTTGATACACCAGTTTTTGATGACTGTAGGTATATATTATGTAGACTTCAAGGTGTGATTACGCTTTTTGACTTCTTAGGTTTGGATTCTGAGGATAAAAAAGAGGAGCAGAGCTTTCCACTCTCCATCACAGCTGCCAAGAGGTTTTAGGACAGCAAGAAAAACATTTTTTGTCCATGAATGAGCTTGGAAGCCTCAAATTTACCCAATAACATAGATGTTTAATCTGGGAGCTCTGAATAGTACACAGCAATTTCATCCCAGAAGGAATGCTCTACCTTCAACTTTGAACAGAAAAAAGGACATGCAGAAGATATTGGGAGGAAAATTGAGATGTTACAAATGTAATTGTTTAACTATATAATGCTTACTTTTCTTCAAGGTGTTGTGTGCCTGAGATCTTCTTTTATATTGCCTTATTCCCAATTCCTGGCTGATTTCCACACCAAAATCTTAGGAACAATTTAATTCAAGTTTTCTTGACCTTGCAGAGAAGAATGAATTCCTCTATTCTGTCTTATAATTATGCTTTCCTATAATTCAAGTTGATACATTAAGATCTTCACATAAAGGCAGTCTCTGAAAGTGACTTTCACTAATTAAAAGGAAACGAAAGTACTAGATCTAGTATGATTCTTCTGGGTCCTGGTAAATATTTAGAAGCTGTGAGATTATGGCAAAGTCATAAGACTATGATATAGAAAATGGGGATAAATCAGAGAGATAGAACCTTAGCCCAGGTTTGTCCCTCTTCATAGGAAATAGTCTGTGTACATTCAGCTACAGAGCAGGGGGTCATTTTAAGTGAGAATTGTAAATAGTAGTTAGAAGTGACTATGTACAGGCAGCCTTTTAGTACCTTTCCAGATGAAGACTACACAGCCTCCCTGTGCAACTTGTGCCAGTGTTAGTGACCCTCACAGTTACAAAGTGTTTCCTGATGTCCAGATGGTACTTCCTAGTTTTCAGTTTATGCCCTTTGACTGATCTTGTCACTGGGCACCACTGAAAGAAGCCTTGCTTCATCCTCTTCACCTTCGTGGTGCTTCTCTGGTCTCTCCCCGGTGTGTCCACGTCTTTTGTACTGAAAACCAAAGACCTGACCCTGCCACTCCATGTATGAGCTCAGCAGTGCTGACCAGAGGAGAAGGATCAGCTCACCTGACACACTGTGACAGCACTCCTTCGTGCAGCCCACAATACTATTAGCTTTATTTGCCACAAGGGCCCATTGCTGGCTCATCTTCAACCTGGTGTCAACCAGGACCATTTCCACCAAGCTGCTTTCCATTGGGCAGATCCAGCATATATTGCTGCAGATTGTTGTTCCTCCCCAGCCCAGGACTTTGCACTTCCCCTTGTTGAACACGAGGCTCCTATCAGCCCATGGCAGTGTGACCCTACTGTGTATCAGTCGCTCATCCCAGTTACTGTCATCAGCAACCTCGCTGAGGGTTTCCTCTGCCCCATCATCGGAATTGTTGATGCGGACGTTGAACAGGACTGGAGCCAGCACTGACCCGGGGTACGCTGCTACCTTCTGGGCTCTGCCGAGACCTCATGCCACTGGGTGCAGCCATTTGGGCCAGTTTTCCATTTACCTCACTGTCCACTTGTCCAGCTCATACTCCATTAACTCTGTGAGAATCTTACAGGACAATGTCAAAAGTCTTGCCGAAGTCTGGGTAGATAATATGCTCCATCACCTTCTCAAAGATTGATGTGACATTAACTGGCCTGTGGTTCCCTGACATTTCCTTTCCTCCAGTCTTCCAGTCTTCTTTCCTTCAATCAGTCACCATGATTGTTTGATTATTGATGCAATACAGTATCACCCACGCTGGTGTGCTCAGTAACTGCCCACAAGATCTCAGTTGGCTCATTATCCATCCCTAGGAAGAGCTCCATATAGTCCAGCTATTCTGCCTCATAAAGGGCAACCCTGCCTCCTCATTTTGCTCCCCTCCTTCCAAAGGAGCCTGTACCCAGTGCATCACTCAAGTTACATGATCCATTCCACCTCATCTGTGAGCCCCATAAAATGGTAGCTCCACAGCAGCTCACTGACCCCCTGAGTCACTGTGTTTATTCTCCATGCTGCATGCATTAGTGTCCAGGCCCTGAAGAGGGCAACCCCACATGCTGATTTCCCAAAACAATGGGAAGATTTCTCCATAATGGTGCCTTGTAGGCACATCCTTGCTTACATTTTGGAGGTCACCCTGCTTAGGCTGCTTAAGCTTTGTTTTATTTTGTTGATTTTGTGATCCCTTCTGGTCATGTCACTCCAGGCCCTTTGCTTATCAACCCTCACTGCCCTTCACTGTCTCACAGCACTTCTGGCAACTCATGCTCTTCTGTCATTCTTAGTTTAAAGTGCCTTTTACCAGGTCAGCCATTTTGCTGCCAAAGACAACTTTTTCCCACTCAGTGAGAAGGATCCCATCTCTCCCAAGCAAATGTTGACCTACAAACACGGTTCCATAGTTGTAGAAATCAAAACCCTTTCACCACAACCAGCTCCACAACCAGTTGTGGATATGTATTACCAGCTGCCTCCTGCCCACAGCCTTTCCCCTCACCAACAGGAGTAAGGACAACATCATGTGGGCCCCTGTGCCCCTGGCTACTGCCTGTAGAGCTTGAAGTCACTTTTGATACTCTCCAGGCAGCATTATTGGTGCCCACATGGAAGAACAGCAGGGAGTAATAGTAAGTGTCAGAAAAGCCTTGTCACCATCTCAACTTTATCCTGGATCCAGGTATTCTGAAAGCAGCAAACCTCCCTAGATCATAGGTCAGGTCCACAGATGGGTTCCTCTGCTCTCCACAGCAAGGAGCCACCCATTACGATATCTTGTTACTTCTTCCTGGTGGTCTTGCATGGTTTAAGGTTAGGTTTAGGGGACCCAGACACTTTGCTTGAAAGCACATTTCGGTCATCTTCAGGATTTGCTACACTGCTGGGAGGGTATTATACACTTCTGAGAGATATGTATTGTCATATTTGTAAACCTTTATGTGAATCAGGAGTTTTCCTCTTGGTGCCAGAGATCACTGACTTGCCATGGACAGCCTGAATCTCCACTGCACCTTGGGGCCCAGAGTTAATGAAACTGTAGTGTCTCCAAGAAATCGGTCTGTCTGTCTGTCTTTCATCTTTCCTGCTGTTGTGCAGCCTATGTGTCACTACCACTGTTATGCTGATTTGAACAGAGTTGTGTGCCTCTCTCTCTCTTCCACCTCTCATTTCTTCTGTTTTTTTTGGGCCCTTCTGCACCAGCTTCTGTGCTTGACTGTCCCTGGGAGCTGTGCTCTGGGCTTGGCTCTTGCAGAGGCCTCTCCTGAGTGCCTGAAATCCTGGAAGGATTCTTGACCCTCATTAGTTAGAAGGTAGCTGCAAGAGGGCTCTAAGCACCTTGGGCCGAGGGCACCTGGTCATGTTCATTAGAATTTGCTAGAGCATTTTGGGGCCATGCTGGCATGGCTCTCCTTATCTCATCCTTGCCTGGCAGTAGCAGGCACCTTCAAGTTTCTCAGAGGTTTCCTGAGTTTTCTCATTATCCTGTACCTTGTGCCCAGAGGATCACAAAGCAATGACCATTGACTGCTGCACAGACTGCCGTGTCTATTTGGGACACACAAAAGCAAAGTCAGCATGGAGATAATAAAAAGAGAGGCAGAGGGCAGGCAAAATAAATCACAACATAGTTTTATTAAAGGAAAATTATGTCAGAGATGTTAGGCTAATTGATTTCTCAGAACTATTAAGAGTGGATTTTAATGGTTGGCTGAATTTTATTTTGGTTGGTCCAGTGTTCTTCAGGACCTGGGCAGAGCAGGGAAGATCGAATGAGTGCAGGGAGTTCTAAGCCAGTTCAGAAGCACAGCCAGAGGGAAGACAGCAGCAAACAGCAGTATTTTTAGGATAAAGAAGCTGATAGTGACTTTCTTTGTAAAGGAATAGACCTGGGACCGATTTTTTAAACTGTATTATTTCACTACTTTAGGGAGAACAGCTTACAAACTTGTCAAAGTTGTAGATGACACAGGGAATAAAGAAATCCCCATTACAAAAAATTCCCCAGATCATCACAAAGGTTGTTCTGTATGATCTTAACAGGAATAAGAAAATGAAGTGTAGTAAGCTTTCTAGATACTCCAGGATTTTAATTAAACAGATTCCAGCTGTTGCAGAACCATAAGACATTGGTGATGGTTTCAAATACTCTCTTTTTGACTCCCTTCCTTTGGATCATTATAGCTGTAGCCTTAAATATTTTATTGCAGATTTAAATTTTAGTTCTGTAAAATGTTTTACAGCCTGCAGCATATGAAGAGACTTCCCATCTGTGGATATTTTAAATCAGTGTATCAACTCTTTGGTTGTACCAGGCAGTCTCTTTCAGTGATAAATTCTTGTGAATTTTAGACACGCTCCATTCTTCACAAGAACCTCCTTTCCTTGTTCTTTCTTAGATCAAATCAATCAGAATTCTAAGTTCCTTCTGCAAGTGAAAATTTTTGGTTTGTCTAATCAGTGTTCCATCACCTTATGGAGAACTTACTAAAGAAATATGTATTTTTTTCCTTTTGTTAGAAAATACAGAATTAATCAAACTCTGATTATTGAAAATTTTATGATAATAATTTTACTGTTATGATACTGAAGATACACTTCAAGGTGTTTTAATTTTTGCCAAATGCCTCCTTTTTAGTCTAGATTAGACAAGCTACTTGGGCATTGTATTAGTATTACCTGGCTGAATGAATGCATGAGGACTTCCAGCATACACCTTTCTAAAGTTTGACTGCAATCAATACTGTCAGAAAGAACTTGAGATCAAGCCTTTCTGTAAATGTCAAAAGCTAAATCACATACATGTCAAATAGGAGTTAAATTCACTAAAACTCTTGCAGTGGATGTCTTGGCTTCTTCTCCACAGCTCTTTGCAATTGCTGTGAAGGAGCTTTCAAGAGGTTCATAAAGCTAAATCTGTAAAAGGTATATAGACTTCTTATTCCTAGCTTCAAAACCTGTGGAGTCTGGTGGTTCTTCCTCCTGACTCAATTGACGGGATAGTGGATAAATCATTTTTGGGTGCATCCTCATAATCAGAGGTGTTGATGACAGCACACAGACCAATGAACTAGTAAAGGTTACCAAGAGCCAGCACTGAGATTTCTGTGTATTGTACATGCTGCCATTTTTCTAGGAAGTTAAAGCCTTTCTCTGGGGCTATAGGGATGTACTCCTGTACATGCGGAATTCGCACCCCCAAATAAATTTCTGGACTCCAGAGTGTTACTGTCTGTACTTCAAAGGCTGAATGGAGGTCAGTGCTTTCTCTCAGAAAGCTATTTCTGCAGATTATATTTTTGCTTTAGTTTCTCATTCCAAGAACATGCCAAGGAAGTGGAAATTCTCTTTTCTATTCCCTTCTCTTTGAATCCTCTGAAATGAACTTAAACTCACACCAGCCGACTGCCAGGATGGGGACCTAATCATCAGAGTGGCAGACATCTGCTAACTTTTTTAACAGTAACTCCAAGTACTTTTTCTACTGTAGTAAATGGGAGCATAACCCATTCCAGAAGGGTACAGTGTAGGTGGAAAACAAGGAATATGTCCAGGTACTCTTAAGCAGATGCATAACAAGAAGTGCTTATGTTTGCTCTGCACTGCTCTGAGGGAGGAAGGTGGGTGGCGAATTCCTGTACTTCATTCTGCAAATTACACATCTACTAAAGGGAGGAGGAGTACAGAACAGAATTAGACAGTGTTGTAGAGAATGTGTCGCTTAAAAAGCCTTTTTTGAAGTTCAGTCTGTATATGGACATTGAGCTGGCAGGGTTTGGATGATAAGAAAGGAGCAGATGTTGGTCTTCCTTCTGCAGAGACTGTTCTAGTAATTCCTTAGATATGCACAGTTAGTAATGTGGCATGAGCAGGAGTGCCTTTGCTCTGCTCTGTCTCAGGTGGAGACATAATGGAGATTTGTTCTCACGTGTTTTACATCCCCAGTCTATATAGGGGTTGCTAAGAGAAATGCAAACTTCACCATGACAGACAAGACAATATATGGCATTAGCAGGTCCTAACAGGCACACCAAAGCTTCTTTAATAATGCTCTGTGATCAAGTGCAAGTTTCCAGATAGGACAAACAGGTGTCAAGAACTAGGGTAACCTGTTAAGCCATCTCAATTGCATACCCAGGATGCAGTTACTTTTCCTAATAAGTAAATAAACAGTAGTATTTAGAAAGATGCATCAGGCAAAGTGTATGTGTAGGAAACAAGAGGCTCTGGCTTTGCAGCTATCGGGAGTGGTGCTTTGCATGGTGATTGCTGAAACCATGGCTTCCTACAGAAGCAGGAATCCATCCCTAAAACAATTGTCCTATTCAATGTAGAGCCATACACCCCCATAGTTCCTCTTGCCTTCAAGCAAGGACACAACAAAGTGCTTGTTTGCAGTCACTAAGAAGGAAGCAGGAATGTTTTCCACAGACCTTACTTGGCCCACTTTTCCCCCTTGCTTTGTGCTGAGTTCTTCTGAATCTTGTCATGTCCAGCTTGAAAACTTCCCTTCTGTGATCCTTCTGCCTCTTGAGGTTGCACGTAGTAGAGCTATGCTCTACTGTACCCTTCGTCTGTCTAAGATGATTCTGTAGATGAGATACTAATTTTATACAGAATAAGTGCAGAATCCAGCTGCATCATCTTTATCAATGAAAAGTGTAGCCTTTCATTTCCTTCAAGTAATTTTCATCACTGCCCAGCTTCATCAAGATTTGTCCACATGTCTTTTCAAGACATCTTCTCTAAGACTGTAAAACTTCAGTTTGTATCGGCAAAAAAATCACTAGCTGGAAGGTATAAGAGGGCAGACTCTGTTTCAAAATGCAACAAATTATATAAATTTTGATTTTCTCTATGTGGTTTTCTATCCAGACGTGATAATCACATAAGAATTCATAGGAATTCAGAGATTCTTAGGCTAGAGTGGGTCCAAATTGACGTCCTCGGGCAGTGTGTTGCATGTGAAGTTCCCAGTTCCGATATGTTTCTTTGCCTGCACTGAAAAGTTATATTCTTCACACTACCAGAGATTGCAGGGCTTTTGGCATCACATTGAAATTATATTCCCTGGAGAAGAGCAGGAGGGAAATGTATTAATTACCTTTTGATTATGGTACACTGCACTGTAGCCTTTAGCTCTTATTTTGTTTTCCAGTCATTTTCTTCACTTTAGCTTTAGCTTTATTTGTTTAATTTCAGGCTGTATGATGTTCTGATGCACTAGCAAATCAATTTCCCTACAGCCTAGTAAAAATCCCATGTTTTGCCTCTGTCAGGTCTAATGATTGCAAAAGTGTTTGCTCTTGCACTGGTGGAACAGATGAGTGCTCTGTGTTCCCTTGCCAGTCTCCTGCGATTGGTCCTCAGGTTTTCCCTCAGACCAGCTTTCCTTTGCTTGTCCAGCTTGGTGAAATGAAAACTGTGGTATGAAGTTTTCTGTGGTGGATATCATCACCAGTGGTTTCATGGATGCTTTTATTTATATGAATACTGGACAACTTAGGATGAAAGCAAAGGCAAAAAGCAAGAAGTTTTCAACATTGCTTCTCCTGGAAACTAGCTGTTTGAGATTTTCACTTCTCTTAAAGTTACTTATCATTTGTGCACTTTACAAACACAAAGCTAATGAGATCCCCCTGCCCTGACTGTCTTGTTTAGCTAATTTTTGTGTCCTTGAAATGCTTTGCATAATTTTTTTGTTCTTTCCATATAAAATACTTTCTTAAATTTACCTCTGATTGAGACTTTCTTCCTCTGGCAAGATTCCTGTATTTTGTTGACCAACACCCCTAGGCAAATTTTTGACTCAAAAAAAGGTAAAGATTAATTCTGAATGGTCTTGATAAAAGACGACTAGATTCAGAACTGGTCCTCTAAATATTTACTGCACTGGCAGAGTGTGACCCATGTAAAGTTTCAATTTTTCAGATGACTGCAGACATGCCTGCACAATTGGTGCCTCAGGGCCAGAATGCCCCCTTTGCTTACAGGAATTGCTCTGTGTTTGGGATTCATTTTGTGTAGCGTTAACCACAGGGAGGAGATTATGTTCTGTAGCTGAGTGAGGTGATGGGTGGGGGGTGAAGAGCACAGGGTGCAGGGTGATGGGAGCAAGAGAAACTACAGGAGCAATAGAACAGAGTGAAGGGACACCTGCCTCCAACGTCTATAGTCCCTTACTGAAAATACAGAACAGCACTGCTGTATTGTAACAGCTATTCTCATGGATCAGAGTTCAGTGAAATTAATCAGGCAGCCTGAAATATGGAACATACTGAGGTTTGAATGCAGGCTTAATGTATTTGCATAAGAAAAAATTTAATTGTTGATTAACTGAAAATAAATTGATTATTTTTATTTCTCTTATGGAAACATCACTTCTGCTGACTGAGAATTAAGCAGTCTGTGGTAATTCATGATGAAGTAAGTGATTCACATTTACTAAAAAGCAACCTTAAGCAAGGTTCCCAGATCCTTTAAATCTCTGGTAGAAATTCTATGCCAATTTAAAATAAAACTGTTGACAAAAACTGAATGCATATTAGTTTTCAATTATTCGAATGAAAGACCTCTTTCCTGTAAAACTTAACATAAGAACAAAAGACAGGGAGGGAAAATAATGCACATCTTTTCAGATGTACACAGTATGTGTGTTTGAATTTCAGTCAGAGATGCAACGAAAGAAAAGCAATCTCAGCTGTAGCTAGGCTTAGCTGCAAACTTTTATCTGTGAAAAAGAGAAAGTTAAATAGAATTACTTGATAAGCAAATGCTGAAGTCTATGGAACCTGAGGTTCTGGATCTTAAGAATATGTCTGCACCAAAAAAATACAAGTTCTTACCTGTCTCCAAGACAGAAAGAATTTTCAAAAAGGATTTTGTTTATTAAAGCTAGGATTCTGCCAGTGTCCATAACATGGTTTTGATGCAGTGCTTTCTCACTAAAGCATTGTGTCCTCTATTTTGCAGGAATTCCAACTGATGAATTTCCTTCTGCAATTAAAATATTTGTATTTTTCCTTACAAAGCCTGTTACATTCCAGATCTTAAGACAGTGTTATGTGGTATAATATAACAATCTTTCTCTGAGGTTCTGTTGCTGACTTTGACATCATATGGTAGGGAATATCCTTTTAGTCAGTTTGGATCAGCTGTCCTGGCTGGGTCCCTCCCAGCATCTTACCTCTTCCAAGTTTACTGACTTTGAGGGGCAGGAGACAGAGAGAAATCCTTAAGGCTGTTCTAGCATGATTTAGCAATAGCCAAAACCCTGGTGGGTTATCAGTGCTGTTTTAGCCACCAGTGTAGAGCACAGCAACACACAGGCTGCTGTGAACAAAGCTGAGCTGATAACTTCGTTCCAGCCAGACCCAGTACATCATATTATTCCTTTGTGCTCAGGCTGCTGCCAGAGAATGAAAGTCATCAGTGTTTTAAATCAGTACATATTAAACAGCTAAAGAGGAACTACTTTCTGCCAATATCAAAGAATTTGCCATTTTTATTATCTACAGGGATTTATTATAATTTCAATAATGTGGACATTAAAGTACAAATAAATGAGGGGCTGGGAGTTAGACTGGATCCAGTGAAAAGTTCAAAATAGGAAAGTTTGGTTTTATCTAGTCAAAATGTATATTTTTCTTGGTTTCCTAAGGGAAAATGCTACAGAATCTAATTAATAGATGTATAATCCTGTTGTTTCCCATCTATTCATGCTCAAGAACACCAGAAGGCTGGGAAATTCACTACCATCTTTGTCACTGTCTTAGTGGTTAGTGATATGTATTAAAAATGTGTTTTATTTCATCTTTAACTTCCAGTCACTATATTTTATGTATTTTTGTCTGCTAGATTAAAGAGATTGAAGTTAGAAAGTCTCCTTAAGTAGGTAATTTATCATGTACAGACTATCATCAAGGTCCAGTTCTGTCTTAATCCATCTTAGAGCTCATTTAGTCTCTTGCTGTACAGTCTATTTCCAAACTGCAAATCAATCTTATGGTTTCCTTCTAAAGTTTGAGCTCTATCTTGGCATTGCTCTTAGTGGAAAAACTGGGTATAATTGGTTATCTTCAGTTTTGGGAGAAGAGTGTAGGTACTGTAGTAGTACTCTAGGCACTTCAGGCATATGCCTTTTTTGCTGGGCATATAT
>WAAE01012141.1:28995-46960 GCA_013400495.1 Nicator chloris | reverse complement strand
GGAAGGAAGGAAGGAAGGGGAAACTAAGGAAAACATACAAGGCAAGGCAAAAGCAGGAAGAAATAATTCTATAAGTATTTTTCTTCCATGTTTGCAAATGAACAATATGCATTCATGTCAATTCAATTCATTCTGAAATTGACAATAATTGAGAAATATGTTAGGGAAAATCTCACAAAAAATAATGAAACCATGCATAGCAAGACTGTTACTAAGACTGCAGACTGCAGAAATCAGTAGAAAACATCCTTTTTAGGAGAGTCACTGATGATTTTGAAGTGTTGATATTCTTGCTGATGCAATACACTCAGCCAAATATTTCCAGATAAACAAAAAGAATGAGAGTTTCATTACAAACAACAACAACAAATTACTAAAAGTACTAGTATCTCCTTTTCCTACCACTTTCAAATGAGAAATTAATATTTTCAGCAGTAAAGCCCCTTCATCAAAATTTTCCTTTACATAGATGAAAGTAGCAATAAAGTAGTCCTCCTGGAGATAATCACATGATGCAATAAAAAGGTCTGTGAAGCTAAAAAATTATTAATCTGTTACACACATGACACCACACAGACCTAACATCAGCAGATTTATAAACACCAAAGCAGGTATCAACTGTGGTATAATACTGCAGAATACTAAATAGAAGTTTTTTACTGATGCAGTATTTTGTAGCCTGCTCTCTCAATTACTGCTATTTTACTTTGGCGTTGTATACAAATCTAATATAAATTCCCTTTGTGTCAGATTTTCAATGGTCTTTTATACTTTTGTACTTATAGATTAGATTATTGCACTGGAAGGTGAGTGTACCAGACAGATGCTAGGTTGGCAGGTCAGCAGGGAACATTAACACACAAATTGATTAAGCCGGGAAGAGAAAACATCACACTTTGATAAGCACACAGGCTGTTCCTACTAGTTCATTAAGAACTCAGAGCATGCTACAAGTTCAATTTTTGCCTCATGGCCCCACTGAGCTTTACAATGAGTCACAGCAGCCTATGCAGCATCACTTTCCAGAAGTCAGGTAGAAAGCATATGCTCTGAGCGGAGAGGAATGCAAAAATTCTTCTTTTAATGTCTGATGAAAATTGTGCGGAGCACTGCATAGATGAAAGACACATGATCTGTGACCACTGTGAAGTTCTTATGAATTTTAATAACTGCCATGTGTTCTCTGAAGTATATGACACTTTAACTGCTAATTTGTCAGCTATTTTTCAGATGAGAAAGTTATAGCTGATACTTGCAGAAAGTGTAGCCTTTAAATTAAAGTTGTTCATAAAGAAAAAAAGAAAGTTATAGAGAAAATACATTCACATACAGAACTACATATCTTTCATGAGTTTCAACTTTTGGAGTTATAATTGGGCTGTCATTTTGGGGTAAATAACTTGTTTTGCAACTTAAGTTGCATCATCTGTCAAAGAGTAGATAGTAGCATAAAAGGCAGCCTGAACACTGGAATCGCAGAGAGAAGAACAAAGTAGGCACAAATTCATAGAGAAGCGGTTCCTTAATCATCTAGAAATACTGCATAAAGGTGTCTGGATGCATCTGTATATAAAAGCCCTTAGGAAGTGTCTCAATAAACTCTTAATGTCAAAAGAGAAATGACAGATGCAGTTTTGCTTTAGCCCTTAGAAAGATACTTATTTTGTTGAAACAAACATTTAATACACTTCACAAGGAACACCTATGGCAGAGAAAACAAAAAGAAATTTTTATGCATCTAATCTTATTCTATGATATTCAGAGAATAATTCACAAAATTGCGTATTCTATAGAGCAGTCTAGGGATTTACAGTCCTCTCAGGTTGAAGCAAATCAAACTAAGTTGAGAATTCAGAACTGCATTGTAAAACAGTTGCTTTTGAAAGCAACATCAGCTCTTTGGTCCAGTGAATAAATCACTTGTGTATGTGATTACTTTGGTTTTCTTCAGAAAGAATAAGCTGATTACTTGATATATTTGAAGCAGTGCAAACTGAAAATTTTATTTCCCAAGTCACTGTAGGTCTGTCAGCTAGGATTTCTGAAATGTCCATCACTCTATTATTTTTATACCAAGGGATCCAAAAACTGAGATTCAAGAAGCATACATAATTTTCAGTGATGAATTTAGGATTCTACCTTTATCTGATTCCTGAAGTGAGGTAGCATTTGATAAGAATGGAGAGATTTATGAAGTAAACTTTGAATCCATATGAAATACTTAGAACCTGCACATAAGAGTGAAATCCACATACTAGATAGAGTTATAGGATCATTTAGGTTGGAAAAGACCTCTAAAATCATCGAGTCCCACCATTAACTCAGGACTGTCTTGTTGACCACTAAACCATATCCACATACCTTTTGAACACCTCCAGGGATAGTGATTCCACCACTCCTGGAATGCCTGACTATGCCCCTATTCCAATTTTTGACAACTCTTTCCATGACAAAAATTTTCCTAGTATGCAATCTAAACCTTCCCTGGTGCAACTTAAGGCCATTTCCTCTGATCCTGTCACTGGTTATGTGGGAGAAGAGACCAACATCCACATGGCTACAACCTCCTTCCAGGTAGTTGTAGAGAGTGAGAAGATCCTCCCTGAGTCTCCCTTTCTCTAGGATAAACACCTCTAGCTCCCTCAGCTGCTCCTCACAGCACTTGTGCTCCAGACCCTTCACCTCAATGTCCTTTTTGCAGTGTGGGGCCCAGAACTGAACACAGGATTCAAGGGGTGGCCTGGCCACTGTTGACTACAGGGGGTTGACCCCTGCCTTGGCTCTGATGGTCACAGTGTTCCTGATACAGATCAGGATGCCTTTGGCCTTTTTGGCCATCTGGACACTGCTGGCTCATGTCTAGTGACTGTCAATCAGCATCCCCAGATCCTTTTCTGGACATCCAGCCTGTTTTTCATCCAGTGAAGAATACGACCATCCAAGCCGTGACCAGACAGTTTTTCCAGGAAAAACTGTGGCAAAGGGAGTCAAAAATTTTACTAAAGGCCAGGCAGACAACATCCACAACCTTTCCCTCAGCCATTAAGCAGGTAAACTTCTCATAGAAGAAGATCAGCTTGGTCAAGCAGGATGAGACTTTTATAACCTCATGCTGGCTGGGCCTGGTCCCCTGATTGCTGTGTATGTGCCATGTGATGGCACTCAAGATGATCTGCTCCATGATCTTCCCTGGCACTGAGGTCAGGCCAATAGGTCAGATCAATCCTCCTTCTAACCCTTGGAGATAGGTCTAGCATTTGCTAATTTCCAGTCACCTGGGACCTCTCCAGTGAACCAGGAGTGCTGCTAAATGATGGAGAGTGTCTTGCTGATCACTTTTGCAGCTCCTCCAGTACTCCTTGGTGGATCCCATCTGACCCCCATGGATTTTTGGATGTCCAAGTGGTGTAGCATGTCACCTTGGGATATAGGAGGTTCATTTTGCTCCCTGTTCCTTTATTCCAGCTCATAAGGCTAGGTATCCTGAGGAGAACTAGTCTTGCTCTTAAAGGCTGAGGCAAAGAAGGCATTAAGTTTCTCAGCCTTTTCCTCATTTTTTATCACTATGTTTCCCCAAGCAGACAGTAAATGATGAAGATACTCCTTAGCCGTGCTTTTGCTGCTGATGTATTTGTAAAAATATTTTTCATTGTCCTTTATGACAATGGCCAGAGCAAATTCTAGCTGAGCTTTGGACCTTCCAAGTTTATCCCTGCATAAACTCATTACATCCTTATAGTCCTCCCAAGTTTCCTATCCTTTGTCCAAAGGTGATACACTCTCTTTTTCTCCTGAGTTAAAGCCAAGGCTTTTTGTTTAGTCAGACTGGCCTTCTTCCCTGCAGAACCCACACTGGAACCGGGGAAAAGTAGGAAGAATAATGACTGGCAGATATGAACCATTATGTACTGACTGCAACTCCCAGCTCCCCATCCCCTTTGTTCCTCTTACCTTGGAGGAAGGAAAAGACAAAGTGGTGAAAAGCAAAGTTCTAACTGATCCTGAATAAAATGTGTGGGGAGGAAAGGTGCTGTTTTAATTTCTGTCCTTGTTTCTCACTATTGAATCGATTTTAATTGGCAATAAATTAAATGAATTTTTATCAAGTCAATTTATTTTTTCCTAAGTGATAATAAGTTATCTCCCTGTCTTTATCTCAACTCTAAATCTTTTTCATCTTATTTTACTCCTTTTTTTTCTGATGAGAAGGAGAAGTGAGAGAGCAGCCACGTGAGTGTCTGCAGACAGCTGAGGTCAACACACCACAGCATTCACCCAGGATTTTGTGCTCCTGGCCCCTTTTGCTGAGGAACTGGCTAAAATAGGCTTGTAAAAAGTATGCCAACACATGCTAACTTTGAGTTCAGTATGATACACAGCAGTCATAAACATATTTTCTCATAGACAGGTAAATAATTTTTATGCAAAGCTTATAGCTAGCTATCGTTGATTGCCCAGAAAGCATGAATTTAAAGTTGAAAACATTTACTAAAAAAAAAATAAGGAAAAAAAAACAAAAAAACAAGAATACTGCTCACAAAAACAATATCCTACTGGAAGAGACTTAAAGGGATAAGAATACAGAAAAAAGAGCGAAGGAAGGGAAAGAAAACTGATATAGCTCTGTAATAGGGAATGCTAGGTTTCTTCTCCCTGATTTTTCATGTGTTTTATCCAAATGATATTGAAAGAAAATATATAAGGAATGTGTTAAATCCCTAAGGGCTTAATAGAAGAGTCAGCTTGCACTTATATTTGTCTTTTCTACAGTACTTTTTCTTCTGTTGCATATGTTAAATGCTATTCTGCCCCTGAGAGCCTTAAGAGCTGGAGAGATAAATTAAGATCTAGTTGATTACAAGGGTGTTTACCCCAGACTTGTATATGCTTTATTTGGAATGCATTTCTTTTTCTATTGTCATAATATAAGATTTATTATCTTATGGTATCAACATATCTTGCATCAAAAGGAAAACCTTTTCCCTTCAATATAAGCTGCTGCTGATTCAAATTTCCAAAATACCTTTTTTGTATTGTTCAGTTAAACACTAAGTCTGAAGTCTCATCTCTCACCATTGTTAGAAGCATTTGCTCTGACAGCAACAGCAGTCTACAGGGTGTTTTATGGAAAGACGTTATTATCTTGCCTTAGAGATTTTTCAAACTAATGTGGACAAAAGCAGGCTTGATCACACTGGAAAGCTGTGCAACTTTATCTCCTGGCTCAGACATTCACACTGCCTTGACTAATAATAATAGTTGAAAGAACTAACCAAGATCTCTAAGGAACTTAGACAGAAAATAAGATTCAAAGTAAAGAAGAGGAAGGATGAGAATCAGCTGCCTGAGTATATTTATCTGGAGTAGCTTTAGGCACTATGGGGAAGTCTTTCAGACTTCAAGTTGCTGCTCGGAAAGATATGAGTCTCTTCTAAGTCATCTCTCATACCTGTGAGCTCTGGGTGAATATTTTCCATACCTAAAGGACCTCAGATGACATTGGGTGCCTATTTTAGGCAAAAAATATTGCTCAAAAACATGATTGATGCCAATATAATGGTAGAGAACAAGAAAGTTGAGTACGTACCTTTGCAATGTACTGCAATTCTAACGTCACTTTTTTCAGAATCTTCCTTATCCTTATGGGAAATTTCAGCTTCCCAGATATCAATGGTATATGCATATGGAATTATGTGCAGACTAATTGTTATTGAATCTGTCATATCAAACAGTAGGATATTTGTGTACACATGGTATTGCTTTATGTAACATAGACATACCCTCAAAATATTTGTAGTAATTATAGATGCCAAGAGCAACCCACCAAAAGACTTTTAAGAATGCTGTTCAGTAATATGTAGAAGCGTGATCTTCACAAGCAACTCATTAAATGAACTGTAAAGTAAAACCAAAGTATCCTATGCCCCACTGAGTCACTTATAGTACATAAATATGTTGTTTCAATACAGCAGAGACTGGTTTCTGCTCACAGAAACAATTAGCATTTACTTCTGATAAAGCTTCATTGTCTTGTTATTTCTAAAACCCCACCTCTGAAGGTTTCTCACCATCTTCACTTGAATCTCTCTTGTTCAGAGGAGAAGAAATATTTCTTTTTTTTCCCACCACTCCAAGTTTTCACATGCAGAACCAACAAATGCAGTTTCCCTCTCTAAACCTCAGAATGTACCTCCAAAATATTTCTAGTTTAAACCCCTTATAGAAAGAGTAATAAACTCATATAGTTAAAGAACATGGTTTAAGACCTTTTCTAGTCAAAATCTGAACGTGTCCAAAGGATGATATTCCACAGTATCTGCAGGAAATGCAGCATGTTTTTGGATCGATGTTAGAGTGGCTCTTCTGATTTTTTTTTCTGAGAATTTTCCATGTTCCAACCTGTGTGTGTTGCCTCCCACTCTTCTGCTGTGAGATTCTGAGAAAAGTTTCACTCTCTCTCCTTCACACTCTTTCCTTAGGGTTTTGAAGACTGAAGATCCCCCTTTAAACATTCCCTTTGGAAGATTGAACAAACCAAATTTCTTCATCTTCTGCTTCATGTGCTCCAGCTCCTGATATTGGTGGACTCCTCTTGTACTTCCTCCAGTACAGTAATGTCTTTCCTGGAATGGGTAGCCCAAAGGCAGAATCATCAGTCTAATGCAATTTCACAAATGCTAAAATGCAATAATGACCTACTAGCCTCATTCTTGCTAGTTCTTCCTGTGCTACATTTGATCTCCTTTACTAGAAGGACACATTCCTGACTCTTTCAATTTATTGTTGAGCCTGGGTCTTTTTCAGAAATGTGGCTTTCCAGCCAACCAGTCCCCATCCTGCACTGGTTCCTTTCTTCCCTGGTGCAGGGCTTTGCATTTACATTTGGTGATCTTTCGAACCTTTCTATTGACTCACTTCTTCAGGTCGTTCACGTCACCCTGGGTATCAATCCTATGCTCCAGAGTGCCAGCAGCTTCCCTCAGCTTGGTAACTTCAACAAGCTCATTGAGGGAGCAGGCTAGCTCTTATAAAAGTTGCTGAATGCTACTGATCCTGTTGTTGAATCCTATGAGGCATCACTAGGAATTGTCACTCAGATGACCTTCTGAATTCATTGTGCCACCTGCTTTTCTATCCACTTCTGTCCTAGACCCAGCCCATTCTGTCTTTCATCAGAGAATACCACTTAAAACCAATTGTTTTTGGAAGCAGCCAGCCTGGATACTGTGGTATCCACAAGCAAAAGTAATTAATCACAACATACCGTATCTTGTTCCTGTAAGTCTTGTAACAATCTAACAAGTGGTTTCAATACACTCTTACAATGACTTTTTCTGTCTAAAGTGAAGACAGTATATTTCACAAATGATGGATGGCACTGGCAGGCAGGTGGAGAAAGGTATTTTCTACTGCTAAGCTACCTGCCTTAACAAGGGCATTCAACACAAAGGACTGTGTATATAAAGGACTGTCAATTGGATCACATGAAGTTATCGCAGGACTTTATTGCAGTGAGTGCGTTTGTGTTTAATAAAAAGGTTTTATAGTTTTCTCTGAAGGACTAATAAAGCTTCAAATACTTTCTCTTTGATAAAATTTTTTAAAATTTTGTACTGTTTATACTTGAACCTTCATTAAAAATATCAGTTTTCTTGATAATGAGTTGACTGCTTTACTATTTTGAAATAAAGAGGAATATTGAGATTAACTCCTTAATTTGGAATCTACATGAAAATCACTTCTCTATAGTCTTTTTGTACTTCCAGTTCTCTCTTTTATTCTGTATTTTCCTTCACTGCCAAATACTCGAGGCGGGTTGTCAGATTGGAGTTACCTGTCTTTTACCTTTTTAATCTTCAAAAATATTGATATTGCTTGAACTATATGTCATTATTTACTTTGTTCTTTTCAAACACTATTAACTTGTTGTATCATTTTATCACTAGCTCCAAAGTTCTGATACTGAAGAGAACTGAATTAACATTATAAACACCTCTTTCCCAAGCAAGATATTACTGCATTATAATATTACCATACAAAACCTGTAATGGAGAAGATGACTCTAAATATCTCCATACTAACAAGTTACTAGCAGAACTCACATCAGCCTTCTGAATTTGGGGTTAAACAGAGAAGCTGTTAAAGCTGTATTTATCTGATTTCATTTTGGATTAAAAAGAATATTCTGGAATAAATTTTGATCAGTGTGATTATTTTTATTCATATAAACTTAATGAATGCACTTTCATCTGCTGACCTCCTTCACAATTCCAACCAATTTTAAGCTGTGATTATAAATTCAGGAGAGGTATTAGAGAGATTTGGACATTTTCTTAAAGAGATTCAGAATCCAGACATTCTGATGGTGGAAAACAAATTTTAAAATCAAACAAACAGGCAAACAAAAATCCCTAAGTTAAAAAAAATATTACAACATTTTCCTACAAATTTTTAATATTATGCTAGTATTTCATGCCTCCTTTTGAGCCTGGCGTCAACACTTTTGTCAAAAAATACCATACGTGTTTATCATGCTTTTCTTCTCTTTGAAATGTTGTCTATGTCAACCTTCATGCTGATGGAGAAAAAAAGGCAATATTTTACTGCATTAATCAAGAAAACAGATAAAGCTTACCACAGCTTACCAATCACTTGAAAAAGGAATAAATAAATAAATAAATATATAATCTAATACCAAAGTATTAGATTTTCAGGGTTGTTCAGTACTGCTTATACTTGCAATTAATAAATCACGGTTTTTTGTAAAAGTCTATTGTGTATTCTTTGGCACTTGATCAGCAAGGCCTTTTTGCTTGTTGCCTTTTATTTATTTTTTTTAATGGATGCTCTGTTTAATGAGAAAGTGACAAATAATACAGAAAAACAAACTATGCACAAATGTTAGAATGTAGAAGTTGTCAGTAAAATATATTTATTTCTCAAAGGGTTAAAGCAAATGATTCTTCTACAGCCAAGGCATGCACAGAACACTGTGACTTACGTGAATGTCCTTGGGAAAAGGACAACATCATCTGCCTTTACAGGACATGTATTTTAAGCTGATGATGTCAGAAGTAGCCGGACTCCAGTGAAACAACTCCCCGATGAACAATCCATATATATTTCTGTTTATCCCAGGGTAAAAAGCAATTGCAGTTTGATCTACTGATTGCAGTCCTCACCTGGGAAATCTGAAATCACCACCTGTTGTTTTCTTTCTATGCCAGTATGACACACTTCAGCTGATTTCAGCAGAATATAAAACAGCATTGTAGCCCAGGGACGAATTGGGGGAAGATGCTTATTCACTGGTACATCTGCATTTGAACTGTGGCAGCTGAGTTTTCAAAGGAAGCATCGAACAACAAAGGCAGGTACTCAGAAGAGTAGATTCCTAATATTGAAAAACTACTGGAAGAATTCTTTTCCTGTCACCATCTCTAATTACATTTACATAAATATCTATCTCTGTGTGTGTTTTAAGAGACCTTATCTCCAAGGTGATTCTTTTCTATCTCATACCCCACATCAACCTCTGTAGTTATAACTGAATACAACAAATGATTTCTATTCCATTTGATATATTAGGGGTTTTTTTTAACCTTACTGAATGTTATTGAGGTGTTATTATGTGAAAATACAACGCACCACCACATGCAGCAAGATGTTTGGGGATTATAAGATTTTTTTGTTGTTTTGCATATTGACATTACTGAATGAGAAGCAGAAAACTATCAGGTATTTCTTTCATGTAGAAAGGGCTGTTAAATAATCAAATGCCATGGAACTGCTACAGAAGTACATAGGTTGCACAAGTAGAGCCAAATAAAGAAATATAGCATGGAGTTCAATTTTATATAAACTAAGCACTTCAAATCTGCAAGACTGCACAAACCTAAATATACATTTCTATTTTTTTTTCATTATAGAATGAAATGCAAAGAAAACCCACATCATTATTCCTTGTTTTTCCTTTTTATTTGAAATATACATATACAGTTCCTGTTGTTGAGTGTATGTTAGGAGAATGTTTGCATTGTTAACTTTTCAAAGTGAGCATCCTTGATACATACTGACTTTTTGAAACAGAAAATGAGACCAGAGAATAGAGCTGTACAAAATGGATTCTGCAGTGCACTACAGCATTTATTTCACCACTGTGGAGCTATTTCAGCTTATAACACAGATAAACAGTAGTAAAAGTCTTGGAATAACGACAACGGAGGTAAGACAGTTCTCCTTCAACTACAGTCTATTAGGTGCATACTTTCCTTTGTAAATAACAGAATGACACTTTAAACATTTACTGAGGCAAACATTAAAATTACAACTTCACAGTCAAGGTGGCAGATGGACTGTCACATAGCAGAGATAAGAATAAACCAATTTCATCCAAAGTTCAGTTTAAAATAAAAATAAAATCTAAAATACAATAGCAAAAATTTAAGCCGATTACATATATAGATTTTTATAAGCTTTATCCTGGATCTGAGGCAATCAAGTATATCTAACCACTGTAATCTAGTAGTGAATAAAGATTGATTGTAGCAAAGCAGGGTCTTTGTCAGCTTGTACTGTGTAGAATTTGCTGTATGTATGAATAATGTGTTAAAGGTCTGAGCTGAGCCTACAGGCTTCTTGCTAGCTCTTACTGCCATCTACTGACCAAACCTATCTTCTTCCTTGCTTGCTTGATTTACTTTTGGTTTTTTTTTTCTTTTTGTTCTATTGGGTTGTTTTTCTAACCTTCTCCACAGATGTAAGTCTCAACAGTAACAATCAAAGCCAGGTTAGAAGCAATGAGCACTGTTACAAGTTAGCTGCCATACTCCTAAAGCCAGGACTAGATGCAAACGTACTTTTTGAATTTGAGAAAACCGTGTCTTGTGGGTTTGTTCAGAATAGGTAGTTTCTTCTGAAACATCAATCAGGTTAAATGGAATATTATTAAAATCTATATTACATGTTTAAAAGCAGTCTGCACACTAACAAAAATTAATATTATAGTAAAGTAATCTTTCTTTTAAGAGGAATAGATACTTAAGTCACAGTTTTATATACTATGATTAGAAATTAAAGGAGTGTTTCTAAATGTACAAAAGCAGTGTTGAATTAAAAACCTAAACCTGGATGATTATTTCACAAACAAGAAATACGGTTATAGATTTTCAAATACTGTGGAGAATATAATTCCAGATATAATTACAGTGGGAGAGAATGTAGTATCAGAAATAAAGCAAGCAGCAGCTATTTTTGAAGGCTCCATAGAGTGTCATGGGAGAAAAATGAAAAGGAAAAGAATCTCAAAAGCTTTATTTTGTTCAAGGTGTATCTGGCCCTTTAGCTCCTCAAGTGGTTCACCTGCAACATGTGCAAGAACTTGGTACTACAAACCTCACAGGGCCTGCAAAACTTTTCTGAGGGTATCTAATGAGATCTTCATGAAGTCTACAAAATAAAACTTCTTATCTGATCATCCTGATTTCAATAGATTGGAATAATTTCAATGTTTAGATACACTTCAAGTGATATGGGCATACCAAGTGGACAAAATTAAATGTGCTTTAAGACAAAACAAAGGATGTTTTTAAAAATGGGATTTTGCACTGTCTCTTTAAGAGAGAGGGAAAAGCTCCATACCAACCAATTTTTTTTTGTTGTTACAAAAAAAACAACACTTGATATTTCCTGAACTAAAACTTCTCATAAGATATGTTGAAAAGTGCAGTAATCACTCAGGTCTTGCAAAGGCCATATATGCCCACTATTGGTCTTTTCTTTTTGTTCTAGTATTTACCTCATGCAAAGGTTACTTGAAGTGTTTGCTGCTCTTTTAGAGCACTCTATGCACAATTTTTGTATAATCATTGATATTGCAGGGACTAAAAAAAAAGAAAAAAGTCAAGATAAAACTCAGAAACTGTGATGTAGTCAATATCTTTTTTTTACTGGCACAGGTAGCATTTGACCAACTGTAATTCATCCACTGCAAAGCACTCCTGCTTTGTTTCTCAACAGTTATGATCAAGATCTTATATTAACTTTAACTCCATTAATCCTGCTGCAGAACCTTGATGAAAGAAAGGGAGAATTAAAAAAAAAAAAAAAAAAAGGGCTTTAGAATCAAATACAGAACCCATATCACTGAAGTTTAGATGACTACAGCAGAACTTTCAGTGTTTAATGCTTCCACACTGGTTAAGGTATTTCTAATTCCTACCTCATATTGTTAAGAAATAGACCAGGGTGAACCCTGCTTGCCAGACGACTACTCATTCTTCACTTTCCCTTATTTTTTTTTTCCCCTTTTGGTTTCAAACTTTAAGAAAGATGGATAAAAATGCTCAAAATATCTCACTCTCAGCCACAATCCAGGAATTTTTTAAATGTCTGTGTTGGGGGTTGAGGTGTGGGATTTTTCTTCCCATTGCATTGCTAATGATGCACTGATGGCTGAGCACTTGACTGGAGGGAAGAGGGAAAACGGGGTTTTGCACTCAATTGGGGGATTTTGGAGCGGAGCGGTCATGGAAGTTTTTTTGGGGAAAAAGAGGAACTGGTTCATCTGCTGCAGAGGGTCCAACCTGGTCCAGTTTCTCCTCTGGTGTAGGGTAAGCCCCCTGCTCCTGGGAGCAGCCACTGAACTGGGGCCCTGATACCTCCTGCCTCGCTGCAGGAGGGGCTGTTGCCTGTTGCTGTTGTGCTGGGAGCGGGATCACGGTCGTCCCGGCCCACTGCTGTTCCTTCAGCATTGCTCAGAGTTTTCTCGCTGCTCTGTAGCCTGCACTCCTTGCCTGCCGAGAACCTCCCCGTCTTCGGCTCCGGAGTTTTTTCTGCTTCCACCTGCTCAATCCCTTTTCCCGTCTGAGACCGAGCCGTCATTACCCTGTGCTCCCCAGCCCGCGCCACAGCGCCCCCTGCAGCCGCGGGGGGATCATCGCACCTGCCCTGCCCGCCAGGAGCTGCCAGCGCCCCTGCCGGCTGTGACTGGAACTGCACCGAAGGGGAAAGGGCCTGTAGTCAGAGAAGCTGTTCCTGAGGTTCCCTAGTTCTGATTTTTTGTTGTTGTAATTGTTAATGCAGTAGTTATTTTTGTTTTGTTTTGTTTAGTTATACATACTAGTAAAGGACTGTTATTCCTACCCCTACTACCTCTGCCTGACAGCCCTTTTAATTTTCTAAAATATAATAGTTTGGAGGGAGGGAGTTTGAATTCTCAAGGGAGGCCCTGCCCTCCCCAGCAGATACCTGTCTTTTTCAAACAAAGACAGTCTGCTTCAGCCAAGTGCATAATTCAGAAGAAATCAGTAAGACTCTTTACTAGTACACAAATAAATCAACATTTCATGTTTGCAGTATTTCTTTTAAAGTCTTGGAATTATATCATATATTCTCTCCTTCCTAATGCACACCCATGATTCTTGGATAATCTGGTAACAAGAAATATCCTCTCCTTCCTGTGACTTCTCTCTTGTCCTCTGAGTAACATTACTCTTATCACTCTGACAAATACCAGTAGTCATTGCAGTGTGTGTTCTAGAAATACATCCCATAATCATCCTATACTGGCGTATAACTGCATCATATTTAAACAAGCTTTACATTTAAAGTAGTATTTGGAAAGATTTTTAAATTGTCTGGTTAAAGCTGAATGTCTAGATTCTTTACTAAAGCCCCTAGAGGAAAATGCTAAATTTTATCATATGCTCCCTTCAGCCTGGAAGATGCATTAAACATTATAATTTTTCTAAAATGCAGTAAGACTGATTTTTCTCTTACTGAGTTAAAATCGCTTCAATTATTTATAATAGAAATGGTAACACCATCTCACATAGAGTGGCATGAACATGCTGCTCTAAAAATTATGATCTTGCTAATTTGTTAAACTCAGTATATTTACCTAAGTTGTAAACTACTTCAGTTTTTAAGCTTCAGTATTTAAGCGCACAGGCAACAACATTAATGAGGTATTATTATTCTTACAGGTTAAAGTCAAGTTATTTCTATTTTGTATGCACAAATAGTAAGATAAAACAGTCCAAATCAGATGCATGTCTCTGACAGACCAAAGCAGAATACATTTTACATGTATTACTTCAACTGCATCAGAACTGGAAGTTAGAAAATATTCCTTTAGGTACTATTGGTGGTGGGTTTATTCACCATGATGTATATGCTTGCTGAAAACTAAAAGTGAGACACAAAGGGGAGAGGGGAAAAAAACGGGTAAAAGTGTCTTTAAAGTTTCTAAATGTAGACAAAATCTCTTGAGGGAAAATTGTCCAGACCATCTCCATTATATAACAAATGCCCAACCAGCTGCTTGCTCACACCTTCCCCTAGCATGGCAGCAGGAGAAAATCAGACAAACAAGAAGGAAAAGGTCACAGATTGAATGATAGGGAGACTACCAATTTGACACTGCAGGCAAAATAGACTCTACTAAGGTAATATTTATATATTAGTGATTCAAAGAAAAATACAATTACTTATTTGAGTCATGGAAAACTGAACAAGACAAAATTCTTTTCTTCACTCTTTTCTAATCTCAGCTTAATTTCTTTGCTCCTGATTCTTCTATCCTCATCTTGGTCACTGTAGGTTATAAGAAATGGGGGGTTGTAGTCAGTCCATAACAGCTCCTCTCTGTTTCTCCTTTCTCCTCCCAGTTTTCCCCTCCTGCAGTGCAGGTTCTCCATGAACTGCAGTCCTTCAGGAAAAAAACACCTGCTCCATAGTGTGTTCTCACACATCCTACAGACCTGCCAGGAAAAAATCTGCTCTAGCTCAAGCTCTCCTCTGGCTGCAGTATCTCCTGTGTCATGGAGCACCTTCTCTTTCTTGGTCTCTGATCTTCGTGTTCCCTCTACCACACCTGCAGGCCAAAGTCTTCCCATTTACAGCAATACAAATAGTAAAGAATTATTTAGTATTATTGTCTAGTTTAGGAAAAATGGCAATGACACCATATCTCACTCAAATTCATGCCCTACTCATGCCAAAACCTTTCATTCCAGTACGTAAACTAATGTGCCATCTCTCAGAAACCTAGAAAAAAAGATTAATTAAAATGTTTTAGATTATAAATCTTGTCTTTGTTGTCTAATATTCATGCTCCTATCTGTTGGTTTGTTTTGTTTTTTTTTTTAATGATCCAGAAGAAAAGCTTTGTTGATTATTGAGAGGGTGATTAAGTAAATTCTTTTCCCTGACTGCCAGGCCTAAATAATTTCCTCAATCTATTATTTATAGTGGAAGGATAATAATAATAATAAAAAATATATATGAACCTGCACCTCAGTCCCATAAGGTAATGTTTCAGATTTGTATTTGTAGTTGATGGAGTAAATTCTACACAACACTGAAGTGAAATGTATGATGGAGGGATTATGTTTCCTATTGTATTATCCCTGATGTGTGGGGAATAGCACTTAAATTTGGTCATATTGGTATAGGTAATTTTACAGAGACTACCTTGCAATAATGATTGAAAAACTAATTGACATCTAAATATTTCATACAAATAAAATACTCGCTCATCAATTCCCTGCAGCTTTCCAGAAATATCACTGTGAAAAATAGCCACAACACTCTTGTGTTGACAACACACATAGTTGTCTTATTAGTACCTTGTCAACACCTAAATGCTCATATAATTTATATCACATAACTCCTAGATTGTCCAGTTTTCCACTGGAAAAGATTTACGTTTCTTAGTAACCGGTATAGTGCTATGTTTTGGATTTAATACGAGAATGATGCACAAACATAGAGTGTGTATTTATTGCTTAGATAAAGAGTGCTGTGTACAGTCTAACAGCATATCTTGCAGGTCAAAATAAGGTTTGAGAATATGTTCAGAAATTCTGCAGTCTAGGCAAACCTGCAGAAACTTCCTAAGGCAACTTTATCCCTCTTTGAAGAACTAGTCTCTGTGTGGACTATGACAGGAGACTGCAATCACAAGCATAAGGATAATGAGTGCATAAACCTGGCTAAGATGAATCTGTGACTATGTGACTGCTCAAATTTCTCAGAAAGCCCGTGACTGAACTTGGGTTTGGTTCAGTATCTAATGCACTAATTAACTAATAATTAAGTCAGATTTCTACAGAGCTGGTGACATCAGAGCATCACCAAAAACCACACTTGTTTTTTGTGTCAATAGGTAAACTTTGCCTCCCCCCTCCATACAAAAGGAAAACTTCTAAAAAAAGGAGCTATAACTATGAGTTCAATCAAATTTAACAAAGTAGAAAGAGAAATATACTGTTTTGTGCTAGTTTTGCATCCTAAAACAGAGGAGAAAAAGGAAAAATAAAGGAAAAAAGAGACAGTATAGCTAAAGATTAGACTTGTTTTCCAAAATGTTTGGAGTTCAAACTGAAAATGTTAGACAAAGCTGTAGTGAAATCATCTGCTCAGTAGATTGGAAGAAGGTTGGAGTGCAGAGCAGTGATTCAGTTAACTTTGCCACGAACATGAAGCAACCAGGATAACTGTCAACAAAAAAGTGGGACATGACAGTATCAAGGTATGTGGTTACTGTTGGGGAATAAAGCAACGAAAGGGGACCAATACAAAATGTCAAAGTCAGCAGATGACAATTCTAGAACGGACAGTGCACTAAACTTTTTCAACGATATTGATTGAAAGCCCTGTTGGCACCTGTCATTTTCTCACAACAGGTTTCTGTTGGGGAAGGTGACACAGGGAAACCTTATAAATATGATTGTTTAGCAGGAGGTTCAGAGAACATTGGGCCAGTGAATGAGATAGAAATGACGGTCACTTTTGATATGGGAAGGGATGCCAGTCCAGGGACAGGATGTTAAGCAATACCAGTGACCAGGCAGAAAAGGAGTCTGCAGGATAGCAGGAAGAAGGGATTATAGAAATTAGCATAAGGAGGTAGTGCCTTATTCAAATCTAGTAGTTCTCATAGGCTGTATGTAAATTCTATAGGATTTGTGTCTCACACCGGTTGGTCACTGTAAATAGAATATTCAACACAGAATAGGATAAAATAGACTGTAACAGGAAATTCGCTCTCTTGGAACCCTCTTGGAACCACGCCAGCAGTTGGGCTGGCAACTGATGGCAAACGCTGGCACCCACGACCCCTGAGAATAAAGCATGTGTTCCATGAGCAACCCCCGTCTCCTGAAGTATATCATCTAACCATCGAGAGAACGAATCGCAATAGGTTTCCGTTGTCAATCATTATATTTAAAGGTTTTTAATTATAAGACTTAATCAGACTCTTAACAGCAATGTTGTGAAGAGCTTCCTACTTATACATTATATAATATAACAGGATGAAAATTTCATCATCCTTTTGAATAAAAGACAATAAGAGGTATTTCACAGGACTGTTGAAAACAAGGTATATGTGACATGGTACTTCAAAAATTGAACAGAGGTAGAAATCCTTTTTAAATAACAAGGAATTAGTATTACATTAAAATTAATTAGAATTATCAATTACACTTATTTCAATGCATGTTAGAGAAGAAAGGTTGTATATAGAAAGTGCATTTGCTACATTGGCAAACATAGAAATCATTTTACACTCAAAATAATTCACAAATGGTATTAAATATTAGAAAAAGAAGTAATTTAAAATATCTGATTGGAAAGATTTGTCGTTGGAAAATTATAATTGGATTAAAATACTGTTTCACAAGAACATATCTATTTCCTCAAATGTGCCTATAATCAATTACTCAACTAATTTTCTTGATAAAAATAAACTTTGTCTCTCTCTTTTTTAAAAGAATTTATTTTTTTTTTTATATCAAACTGTCAAAATGAAGCATGTCAAAAACTTTTCCCAAATATATTCTGGTAGGTTCTGAGCAAAATATGCAATATACCTTTATGAGCAAAATTCTAATCTGTAGTTTCCTTCCTTCCTTCCTTCCTTCCTTCCTTCCTTCCTTCCTTCCTTCCTTCCTTCCTTCCT
>WAAE01012141.1:7292-28989 GCA_013400495.1 Nicator chloris | reverse complement strand
CTTCCTTCCTTCCGCAAAACTCTACTCTGTTGTTTCCTTCCTTCCTTCCTTCCTTCCTTCCTTCCTTCCTTCCTTCCTTCCTTCCTTCCTTCCTCATTTCTACAAAAAACAAACAGAACATGAATAGAAAGAAAATCTTGCAAAACACATGAATGAGCTCCTGACACTCTGTATTACCCCCCATGATAAAGATTTTTCCATAAAGAGAACAGATGCCTTATTAGAAACACAAACAAAGGAACAAACTCACTACAAAATACCAAACAAACATAGTACAAATAATGTTTGTTTGAAATACTAATAGTCTGAAATATTTTTCTACTATGCAGGCAAATGACAATTACATTAGCAGACGTATCAGGCCAGGTTCATGAGTTATTCCAAGATTTCAACTTATGTTTACATAACAATACTCCTTAACAAAAGTTAATTTTCTATGTTGTTGAATAGAAAAATGGAAATGCACACCTTTTGTGAGTCTAGAACAATATAAATGGATGACAGGTTTAACATATATCTACATCTGAATTATCTTGTTTCTCAGTGAAATTTCAAGCTACTGTACCTCAGATAAGGATTTTGTGATAGTAGTTTGCTTGTTTATTTTTCAAAAATGAACTAGTAAAACCAAGAAATGATGCAATTTTTCTCAAGCATATGAAATTTTAGAAAATGACGTGGACATTAACTTCCCATAGCAGAATTTCCAAGTGGCTGAGTTCCAGACCATTCATGATGAAACAGCTACAGAAGCAAAACTGTTCTGATGCATAAGTCATTGGAAGAAGACTATGGTCTGTACTAAAGTATAAATATATATTGATGGATCTATTGATCTAGAGCAGAGGAACAAGATCAAGATCCTCTAAATCAAATAATTGCAAAAGCAAATTATAGGAAAATATGCAGGCTTTGTATTCATATTTTGCTTTTCATATGTGCTGATTTTGGCTAGCATAGGCCTAGTTTTCTTCACAGGTTTATTTTTTGTGCTTATGCTGAAAAGAATGTCAATACTATAGAGATAAGTTGGTTATTGCTGAGCAGTGCTTAGCACACAGAGTCAAGGCCTTTTCTGCTTTTCATATCACCCTGTCAGAGAGGAGGCTGGGAGTGCACGAGAAATTGAGAGGGGACACAATCGGACAGCTGACCCCTGGTGACCAAAGGGACATTCCATACCATATGGCATCATGCTCATCATATAAAGCTGAGAAAAGAAGTAGGAAGGAGGGATGTTCGGAATTATGATGTTTGTTTCCCCAAGTCACAATCACACATGATGGGGCTCTGTTCTCCTGGAGACTGCTGAACACCTGCCTGCCCATGGGAAGTATAAATTAATTATTTGCTTTATTTTGATTGTGTGTTTGTGCCTTTTGCTTTACCTGTTAAACTGTCTTTATCTCAACCCACAAGTTTTCTCACTTTTATCCCTCTGATTCTGTCCACCATCCTGCTCAGGGTGGGGAAGGTGAACAAGTGGCTGGGCGGTGCTTGGTTCCCACCTGGGGTTAAACCACAATGTGTGAGAGAAAGAGGATAGAATTTGCTGTATCACAGGTCTCTCATGTCAATCTGCTTTGCCAGATTGAATGCAGTGTATTCCAAATTTAAATGTTCATGGTTAGAGAAGAAATATGTGAAACAGTGGATCACACAGAAAATGCCAAGGGAAATTTTTCAGTGAGAGTGTCAGCTGATAGCACTGTAATAAATCAACAAAACAGTTCACTCAACACTTCATTTGTTGAGATGGAGAATCAAGCACAAACTTTTCCTCTTCCTGTCAAGGAGAATAAATATCCCATTTATTTCTTGAGCATTTCAAGAAATGCCAGACACCTGTACTGTTTAGACACAACATTAATCATTTTACCACCTGTGTGTCTTCTCATTTAGAGCATCTTCCTCCTTTCAATTCCAATCACTACTATCATTTCCTACAACAATAGGGAGCGAGCAGTTGTTGACAGTATTCTGTTTCTCATTTAATTAGCATAATATTTAGATTTTAAAATTATTTTTAATTCACACCTTGGTCCATTCTTCTCACATCTCTGCCAGTTTGCTGTTTTCACCATAAGCCTTTTTTTGCTAATATATTAAAAATAAAAAAAATCTTTACAAATAAATAGAATGGAAAAAAATTGGCTTCATCTTTTTTTGCATACAGAGTAATTGTAACCTTTCTATCAATACTTGATTGGCAGCAAGCAGGACAATATTCATGTGATGTGGGTAGCTGATAAAGTACTGGTTCAGGACTACATCCAAAGACATCAGAGGATTAAACTACATATTTCGAAGATCAATTTTCTTTTACTGCAAACAGAAGTCAGTTATTTAAGCAAACAATTTTTCATGAAGGAGAGAAAGAAAATATTTAAAAGTAGACAGACAAGGTAACAGAATATATTTAATTCCTAAGATAAAATCTATTATTAACATTTTAACATTATTAACATTATTAATCTCCTTTGGTGAGGCAATTCTGAGGCCAGCTGGCTGCTTGCTTTCTCCTGCACTGATACTTGACTTGAATACTGTGGTTGTGAAGTTTTGTAACAATTGCATGAATTTCGTGTGCTTCTCTCCTTTTGCTACCATTCCCCTGCTACAGCTCTGCCAGCAGCTGCTGCTTCTTGCTCTTAGGCAGACTGCACGTCGTACAGACAGCTGGCAATCAATCCCACAGAACAGGAATTCTTAAACCCCTTCTCACGGTACAGTATCCTCACAGTATATTAATGACTTTTGGTCAATGTCTTCTGAGTTTCTTCAGATTATAACTTTTACACTCTGGCTCTAGAAGCTATTGTCTAGGATTGAGAGACTGCTCACCCAAGACAGGGGTAGAAACAGTTTCTTAAAACAGACTGTTACACTCTCTGATCTTCATTAAAATATTTTTATGAGATATATGTTTCTCAAACATAATAAAACCAAATGTGAGCCTATCAATTCCCACATCTTAATCATCTTGTATTTCTCTACCAGCTGTCTAAAGTGGGATCATCATCTGTCTTTTCATGCTTCCTGTTTTTCTTGCAAAGGAAATACTATGTTACTTTTCCTTCAAGCCTTCACCAACGGACTTGCATAAGGCTGCAACTGAATCCCAATATCATATCTACACTCTAAGCCTAACACTGAGATGGCAGTCCTGATCAGTTTATTCCCTGATGAGCTGTAGAAGAGTTCAAGACTTGCCAGGAGCATGGGGTCAGTAAGAGAAATTTATTCTATTCTCTACAAAATTATATGACAGCTGAAAGTGTCCTAGGGTGACTTTATGATGCTTGTATCCCCACATTGTCTGCCCTGTTTGTGTTGGATATTATGTCCTGTACCTTCAAGGCCAGAGCGAAGAGGGAAGGAGCGCGCAGTTTTCGTTTGGAGGAACTGCTCTGAGTCCTCCAGGTTCCTTCTTCTCCTTGGGCTGTGCTGTCTTCAGACAGAGGGAGAGAGTTTTGGGGTTTTTTTCCCTTTTAAATTAGTTTTTGGCTAGCTGAAGCAGAGAAGGTCCCTGGACAGATTCTTTGCCTTTTCCTTGGGACTGTTTAAATCTGTCCTGGACTGAAAACACCAGAGAGGCACTGGGAGCTCGCACCTGTGGCCCAGCGGGGCCTGGCTTCCCTGAGAGAGACTGAGAGAGAGCCGAGTTATACCCATGGCAAGGACACTTTCATTCTGGGAATCCCTTTGGAGCAGTGAGAGGTTTTATTGTTTCATATTATTCAGTTGTTGGTGCTTGTGGGCTTTTGTTTGTTAAATAAATAGTTTTTTCCACTTTTCTCAGAGGAAGTTTATTCCCGGATCAGCTGAGGGAGAGGGGCTGTTTTGGGCTTGCTTCCAGAGGATCCTATTCGGAGGTTTCCTCCCAAATTTGTCCTAAACCAGGACACACAGTTTTTGAAA
The DNA here is from genome assembly GCA_013400495.1 of Nicator chloris. NCBI lineage: Eukaryota > Metazoa > Chordata > Aves > Passeriformes > Pycnonotidae > Nicator > Nicator chloris. The sequence continues at coordinate 25,068 of WAAE01012141.1, read as the reverse complement.
TGGTGGAGTGTTTTTGTTCTTCTGAATATTACTGATTCATCATTTAGGCTTACTGCAACTACAAGGTCTCTCAAATAGCATGCAGAGACAGAATTCTTACTATGTAGAAGTTTACCTTACTAATTCCTGTAACCTATTGTTTAAGCACTGAGCATATTTAGCGGGAGGTCTAACATGAACAAATTTAGGAAGAAGTCTAAGGTTAGAAACCACTCCAAACTAGCTAAGCAATGAATTAGATTTTGGTTGATGTGTGGAAGGACAGAACATGCAACTTTGTTAGTACCTTGCTTTCACAGAGAGATAAAGGATATATTTTCTTGTGTTGTAATTATGAAGACTCAGTCTGCACCAGAGGATTATGCACAAAAAAAGGAGAAATTTTTAAAATGTCCCAAGTAATTATAATGATATAGGTTGATGTGAAAGCTGCAAAAAAAAGACAACACATGCAGCAGAATTGGGAATGCATCTCAATGTCTCAGAAAAGAGGCAGAGCTAGAAGCAACTAAGAATATTGATTCAAAATCATATCTATTAATTCTATCTCTAGCTTCTCTGTCCAGATTGCTCTTAACAAGTACAAAGAGTGTAACTCTGAAAGTTAAGATTTGAAAAGTTAGGTCTACACTGAATAAAATAATAAGACCTCTTCCTCTTGAATTTGAGAATTCTCAGAAAAGGAAGAATTGAACATGGGAAAATTTTAGGAGGATAGAAAAGACGATGTCTTGGGACCATCTTTGTGCACCACTAGGCCTACTGCTACGTCTTGACCTTGGCTGATGAGTGGGAACAACTTGAAACTACTCAACTAATCATAAGAACAAGCCTAAGAAATGTTGAGTTCTACTGTTGTCTTCTCTTACAGAGTAAATGTCATATAAGGAAAAAGGCCATTTTTCTTCTATCTCCTTTCTACCAGCTTGTGATACTTTAACGGCGAGGGGAGGAAGGAAAAGGAAAAGGAAAAGGAAAAGGAAAAGGAAAAGGAAAAGGAAAAGGAAAAGGAAAAGGAAAAGGAAAAGGAAAAGGAAAAGGAAAAGGAAAAGGAAAAGGAAAAGGAAAAAAGAAACCCAACAGGGTTTTTGCTCAGACCCTGAAAGTTCAGCCATATCATAACACAGACTGGAGAAATGAGCCAGAGACCATCTGAAGAACTACCTGTCAGACCAAGGGCTCTCAGCAGCAATTGCACTAGATCAGTGATATTTTCCTCATTCATATCACCCATATCACTTTTTCCTAGTCACTCTTTTAAAACTGTAACATGATGGTAAGATCTTTCCCAAGCCTTCTTTTCTCAAGGTGGAACAAATGCAGTTCTCTCAGCATTTCCTTGCATAGCAGGCTTCTTATTTCTTTGATCATCTTTTCGGTCCTTCTCTGGACCGTCTCCAGTCTGTCCACATCTCTTTTGCAGAGCCAAGGCCAAAACTGAACACAGTATTCCAGATGTGGCCCGGCAGGCACTGAGCAGCAAAGAGAGATAATGACTTGTCTTTGCTGGTGAAGTCCTTGTGAATGCAATCAAGCTTCCTATTGCCTTTCTCTGCCAGGGCAGCACACTGTTCATCCACTACAACCCACAGAGCTGCTCCCCAGACAGGGAGCGCCTCAGTTTCTTTAGGAGGCAGCTGTGGGAAACCATATAGAAAGCCTTGGACAAATCCAAATAAACAGTGTCTCCCACTCGCCCTACATCAGCTAACCAGGATACTTTGTCACAGGAGATGTACAGGTTTGCCAAGCACTGTTTGCCCTCGGTGAATCCATGATGATTTTTCCCAGCCATTCATGACTTATTAGACTTCTAACAGCCCACATAAGCATGCACTCCAGAACTTCCCCGGGGACTGAAGACTGACAGATGAGGCTATGATTTTGTGGATCCTCCTTTATGCCCTTCTTGTAGTTGGGGCCAGTATTCTTTTAGTCTTCTGGGACCAGATCTCTGGACATCTCAGGAGGTTTCATGTGGAACCATTGGTTTTAATTCTAAGGTGAGTGCCCACCATTAGGGCAGAGATGTGGAGCCCTCCCTGGCAGGGCTCTGGACCTGCAAGCAGGTGCATGGCCCTTCTCACACACCCTTCTCTGTGTGTGCTGCACAAGCTGCAGTGCAGAGTACACTGCACGAGCTCTCAGTCCCTGTCTGCCCACCCTGCCTGCCATGCTCCTGGTTGCTGGTGCTCCACAGGGCCATTTAAATATCCCGCAGGTGCTTCTGGCAGCACCCAACTCACATCAGCCTCTCCTGCCCTTTCTCTTTGTTCAACACAATCAAATGATGAGTACACCTTTGTTTATGTACAAAGTTGGTAATAACACCTTATAGCATACAGTAAATAATACCTTAATATCTCTCTACCTCATTATAATCTCCTCCTTGAAGTTTTATAGTTCCCTGGTGAAAATCATGTGATGTTAACACTGGATCTAGCTATTAATCTTTAAGAGTATGCTTCTCAGCATCCATAGCCCTTAAAAAAATAGTCTAAGCAATAAACACATACAGATAAAATGTAGCATATCTGTATGTCTATTAAGGAAATTTGAGTTACATGGCACTCCTTAAGGTGCTGCTAAGGAACCTTTAAATCAATTCTATTATTATTGTTAGGTTTACAGTTTTCACTATGACACCACACCAGAGCTCACATCATTGGTGCTATCGTGTGCTGGGTATTGTGTCATAAATCAATGGAGGCAGCAAAAATGCAGTAATAATGAAATATGGAGGTTTTAAATATCACTTTTTCCTTACTAGTCTACATACATAGTACGTAACATGTACTAGAAGGAACTTTTTTCACTTGTTATCTGCTGCTGAATCTGAGATTTTTCAGTGAAGCTGTTATAATGGAGTAACAAAATGAGACCAAAAAAAAAAAAAAAAAAAAGAATATGTGTGGACACTTTTTATGACATGTCATTTGAACTGGGGAACCTTGAAGTAATAGGGCAAGATATATTTCCTAGCTGAAGTTTCAAGTAGAAAGCTGCCCTGTTTTCCTTTTCTCTTCCACTATGCGTAGAATTTTTTTCAGTATAAGAAAATCATGCTATTAGACTCTAGGGGGTTCATGATGCCATCTAAAATCTTCACAAATAGGGAAATACAGAACAGGATACTGGTTGATTTCATGTAAAACATTTGTTGAGATCCAGACCAGGGAGGGCTAACTGCTTGTAAAAGCTTGATAATCAAGGAGTAGAGATGTAGGTGTAATTAAATTATAAAGGAAAATTTATCATTATGGATCCAATAACCCAATAGATACACGTCTGATACCATTTCATGCCCCCATGAAGGATATTTTTATAAGATTGCATGTAAGCCTACATTCCTTACAGTATTTTTTTTGGTTGGTTTTATTTTCTTTATTTTGTGTTTGGAAATGGATTAAACACAGGAAAAAAAAAAAGAAAGAATTAACACTTCTACTAAACTGGTGTTTGCTCTTTAAATATAATTTTGTTATCCCCTGTCATATATTCCTGACAACCTGTCCCAGTTTGGAAAGACAGGTGTCTGCCAGGGAAAGACGGAGCCTCCCTTAGAATGGAGAATGTAAACCCCCTCCTTCCAAATGATTATAATTTTGAAATTAAGGGGCTTTCAGACAAAGATATGCGAATAGGAATAACAGTTCTTTACTAGGAATATTAAAGATAAAAATGTAGTAGTACAAAAAAAGCAAGCAAATAAATAAACAAACAACCCCCACTGACAGAGTCAGAATACGACCTGACACCCTGTTGGTCAGGGTGCTGGTAGCAGTCCAGTCAAGTCCTCCTGAAGTGACAGATGTGGTGCTGTTGGAGCAGAGATGATCCTATAGAAGGGTGTAGTTTTTTTTCTGAAGGTCCAGTGGTGGTGAGATGGGTCTGGTCTTCCTCTGGGAATCCAGTGGAAACAAGCTGTCCTGGTGATCTGAATCTCAGGTTTTATCCCAACTGGGTGGAGCATCTCACAATGGGATGATGTAATTTTATCAGTCATGCGGTGAGCCTTAATGGCCCATTAACAGAAGATATCCCCCTGGAGGGAGGATGGGTGGTGGAAGAGATAAAGAACACTGCCCCACATGGTTTTAACAGCTGGGCCGTTAACAGAAGACACCTGCACCCTCCCTCCCGGAGTTATGAGGAATGGGTCATGGAAGAGATAAAGGAAAATATCTCCCCAACCGGTTCCAACATGGCAATAGATGGCAATAGAATACATACTTTTGGTTACATCTTGCATTGCAACCCAAGACAAAAGCAAAATTTGAAGACCAAGATTATGAACATAAACCAACTTTTGCAATGAAGAAATATTAAATTTTGTAAGGATCAACAGACATAGACGCTGTCTTATTTTGGAATAAAGAGCATTAATATGACAACCAGGGTGTCAGTGCAAATCAGGCTAGATTTTCCTTAGTATTTATCTTTACATAATAATTTTTTTCTGTGAGAGTATAACAACGAGACAACTAATACCTATTTCATTTATTTGTGAAAAAAATGAACTGCTAAGTTTATATGACAAACAACAGTATGCAGTATAATTTGGAGTTTTTGTTAACAGAGGTTTCAACATTAAAGTCAATAAATTTGACCTTTAAAAAAAACTCCACACAAATAATGATGTAAGAAAGAAGTAACGTGCTTTAAAGTCAGTGAAAAAGACGTATAAAATGCACATCTTAACCTAGTATTTTGCTAGCAAATCATGCCTATTCAGTGATCTTGAACTCCAGTGTTTTGTGGTTGCTACTGAAAAGACAGTCTCTGACCAGTTCTTCCTTTTTACTGCATAGTGTCGCAAGGTTCTCACTGATAACTTTTTATGAGAAGGAAATAGAATATCCATCTTTGGAGATATTCAAAAGTGTAGTCCTGCCCAACCTGTTCTAGTGCAATGATACAGACACTTCTTCAAAATGTTTAAGAAAATTTCATCCACTTCTTTGCCCTGATCAGGTAGTCTGCAAAAAAATTCCATCACAATTTAACTCCTATCAGTCTCTTCTGTATTTCTGACTCCTGCAGGAGCAGTAAGGATTATCTTCTCCTTTTCTTGCTGTTGTTTATGAATGTTATTTCCACAATTACTGTTTCTAAGAGATATGTCACATAACTTCACCCACTTCTCTACACAGGAGGTACACAGAGTATTTATGACACTTATTCTGTGATGGAGGAAAAACATAAATGGACTTTTTCACATCCATGAGATGTACACAATTTATGTACCAGCTCCTTGCACTTCTCAAAGAACACCCACCTCCCATCTTCCTCCCAAATAACTAGCTTAGAAGCTACCCATCTAAAAGCTCTAAAAAAATCTTGCAAATGAGTGGATCAGCAAGACAGAGAAGTGAGTTCATATTATGAAATGGGCCATTGAGAAAATATGTAGGTGGGAGAATAAGCCAATGTCAAATGTCAGACAACTGTCTGAGGTAGGTAAGCATTTGTTCTGTTTTTTTTCCTAAAATACATCGGTGTGCCAATCATTATTTGGAGTTAATATTTGATACTGCCCCTGTTAGTCCAAGATAATTTAAGTTTTATGTGTGCTGCTTGTGAATTCTACGCTTCCAAACTTTTTTCTAGAAACTCATCAACATCATTTTATTCACAAGGAAATTGTATTATTCAATAAGTTCTTAGAGGAAATAAACAAATTAATAAACCCACAAATTGATGTATTCATTAAGTCCAGTTCCTTTTAATATCCCCAGTTAGGTTTTCAAGTTCTTTAACAATGGTTACCAGCTGCTGCCTTCATGAATTGCACAAATGTTTGTAGAATAAACAATAGTTTCATGAAAATTTACATAGCAGTTAACATTATTTATATTGTCAAACTTGGGAAGCTGGGTGCTATTTCTGTCAGTATTCTTGCAGTTTTCATCTGCTGAGTTGGCTCCATTTCAGTTAATCCCTTTGTTTTAGTCAGATTCTACAGGGGTGCATTTTGGAAAACAAGAAGGTAAACAGAGATGAACATGCTTTTCTGACTAAAAAGTCTTTCAGCTGATCCAATTTAGGAAACTGAGTGTGAAATTATACACAACTTTGAAAAGCAGTACAGCAGATAATGGAGACCACAACTGAGCTGTTTATAGCAATGAAAGTATTACTGTGAGTCCAAGAAATACTGCATCCTACATCCCAAATCAAATATGTGGTAGACAGTATTTTTCTGAGCTGATTTTGTGTAGTTTCCATCTTCATTTTCATAATTAGCATTTTTTCTTCTGAAACTGGCAAGGTAAATTTAGATAGTATACTAATGTACGTATTTATTTAAGTTCCTTATAAAACCTTGATTTTTGTCATGTTTGATTTATAGTCTGCTTATCTAACTGTTACCAGTATGACTAATACAATTTTCTATATTGCTCTACATTTGCAAGTTATTTTTGATCTCTGGGACAGTTTCAATTACATTATGGAAAGAGCTAGAAGTCTTAAATGTAACTAAGCTCCTAAAACTTCTGTGACAAATGCCACCATGGTATACAGAGAAATCACAGTCTGTACCTTCACAGAATGAAGAAAGAAGCAGAAATTTTGTACGAACTATTTAGAAACAGGCTGGCCTGCCTACATGTACACATCGTTTACTGCATGGTGGCTTATCTAAACATCTCTCTTGCCCAGAACTGTCAAAGGAATTATGTTTAAAGAACTGATATTTCAGAAGAACCTGTGGGGAACAAAGGTAGGGGTGCAGAGGTTGATAGACTTCATTGTTATGCTATTTGTGTAGCAATTTTTTTTACATTAAAATTCTCTAATTGCTTAATATCTTGTAATTAGGTTCATGCTTAAGGCTTACCAGCATGTGAAAACAAGCTTTAGTTTGTGTTATTTAAATATATTAGGGTCCTGAGGGAATTGATTGATAGAGTTATTAAGTCACTACCATCATATTTGAAAAGGCATGACAGCCAGAAAATGTTCCTGATGACTGGAGTGAAGGGAATATTGAACTCATTTTATAAAAGGAGGACTCTAGGAACTACTGCCCTGTCATTTCAACTCTGCGAGAGCACGAAACATATCCTCCCAAAGGACATGTCAGAGGACATATGGAAGACTGGTGATTACAGTCAGCCAACATAGCTTCACCAAGGGCAAACCATACCTGCCAAATCTTGTGGCCTTCTAGAACTGACGCACTTCTCCAGTGGAAAGGGAAAGAACTACTGATTGCATCTACCTGGTCTTCTGTAAGGCCTTTGCTACTGCTCCAATACTGCACAATATTATTGCTGCTAAATTGGAGAAATATGAATTTGATGTATGAACTGCTAAACGGTTAAGAAATTGGCTAGATGGCTGCTTCCAAGAACTGCAGTTAACTTCTCAACGTCCAAGTGGAAACCAAGAAGGAGTGGTGTCTCACATGGAGCCATACAGAGACCAATAATTCATCAATAACACACACAGTGGGATCAAATACACCCTTACCAAGTGAATTTCTAATGTATAGAGAATAGAATTCCCCAGCCTGAACTTGTATTTTGATTTTTTTCTTTAATAAAGAAGAAAAAAAATAAGTTTGATTAGGGAGAGAGAGAAGATTTTTCAGAGGAAGCAATTTTTTTGTTTGTTTTGCTTGATTTTCCTTTGTTTTTTGTTTTTTTTTTTTTTTCTGTTTCTAGGTAATGATTATGTAACATAGAAAGATAAAGGAGTTCAGGGATCAGAGACTACATTCAGGCCTATCTGTACCACCTCTCTGCCTTTAGGATTTTTGCAATCTCACATGCATAGTAATCCAGGAACAGTAGAATTGGTGAAGAAACATCTTTCAGTGTATTACACACATTTGGTCTGAAGCTTAGGACATTTGCATGAGACACTTGGATACAAATTTACCAAAATGAAATAGCAAATCCAAATCCCCCACATTCTGATTCTATATTTTAATCATCAAGACATTTGTCAAGTTCTTGAAGATCTCTAATATAATAACAGATTGGATTCTCTTCAAGATTTTTTTCTCTTCACAGATTAGAAGCTAACAGTCAATACTGTTTTTGTAATTATAATTCAATCATCTAATCCCTCATGATTTGCCAGAGAAAAATCTCCTACACAACTGTTCACTAACTTCTTAAAATTCTTAATGTTTTTCTGAGTCCCCCAAAGTCAAGACAAAAAGTTTATCTTGATTGCTACTTCACCCCACATATCCTTAAATCTGACTTACTCATAGTACAAGAAGTGATAGTCAATTCTGATGAAATGAAACCAGTTACATATTTACATACACACTTACTTTGAAAAATATGATAATAGAGAAGAATAACAATATATCTGAAACATTGCATATGAACATGGACATACATATTTTAAAAGATGGTATTTGAATAAATTTAAAGTAAGACATTCTATATGGTGTTCTAAGTCGTATGTCCCCTTTTGAAAAACTGCCAAAGTTTTAAATGAATATTCAAATGTTTCAAAAATATTATTTTTAGCAGTGATTTAATACATAGCTCAGATACGGAATTCGTGATTCAAATTTTACATATGGATTCTTAGATAACATTTCAAGTTCTATGTGTGGTTTCATAATTACTCATTCTCACTCAAAAAGACAAGATGTATATTATTACTTTTTCTGTTTAACAATTCAACTATCAAAAAGAAAAAAAAATACCCAAATAAATCTCTAATACTTTTGCTGAAATAATACTTACAGAATATAGCCAACAGTTGATTCACTCAGAAAAGCATCAAAGAAGCTTTTTATTTTCTCTAAAACTCTCTGGAAATCTTTGATTTTTTAAATAAGAAAGATCCAAAGACTTCTATTGATATTTCTAAGACTTATTTCTCCCATGGATGACAAAATTAGTATGATAAGCCAGAGAGTTGGATAAAAAAAGTTAGATGTGTTTTCCTCCAAAGGGAGTGAAAGACAGACTATGCTTCTGTTAAAGGATATTTAGGGGAAAGATTGCTCATTTTAACATTCAGAAAAAATTTGGAAGATGTTGCATGTTTTGGACAGACAATTTTTCAAATAGCTTTTGTTCCTTGATGTGTGTAGGGATTATAACCATTAACATTCCATTCAACACAGCCAAAGAGTAACTTGATTAACTGCAGTTGTGTGGAATAGATTTGTCTAAGAATCAGTTTGCTGTCAACCTGTCTGCCATCTCCATAAATTATTTATGCAATTGTGCAAGACCAAATAGCATTTAAGTTGATTTTCTAGGATGGGTTCCATCATTTCATTAGATTACTATAAAAAAGCCATTTTCTATGACTAACAACTTGCATAAAATTGCCAGAGCTGCCCATATCAGAACTTTTAGTTATGTAATTATGTTATTTGGATATTTTTGTCTTCTCAGCTACACAATCAATAATTGGAGGATACACACGTTTTGCACCTTAAGCACTTCACTATTCACAATGAACAACCTTATCCTGAATAAGATATGGGTAAAATTCTGAAGCATGCTATATGAGTTTATTTATAAGACAATGTTATGCTACAACAGGCTTCAGATGACATGCACTGGTGTCACACAAATCCTCCATAAGGGGAAAAAATTATGTGAAGAACTTCAAGGTAAGATATTGATTGATGTTTGCTGTTTTGTTGTAAATATAGGTGGTTCTGAATAAAATGTACCTCCTTCACCTGCTACTAGTATTTGGAATCACTCTGAGAATTCCAGAGACAGCTAAAGGATATAAGAGTAACTGTTCCATCTAAGTTAAGCTAGTTTATGTTGCAATCATAACACTATTAGTATCCAAATGCTTTTCAGGTCTTTAGAAGATACTAAAGGATCTGATAGTGACTGAAGTTGGAGAAAACGAGGAAAAAATCGTATTATCTGTATGTACATAAATGACCTATGTATGCAAATGTTGAGAGGAATCTACTTTCCTATTTTTAATGCCTTCTACTGATGGGTCAGGCTTCAGTATCAGATAATGCATCTCACTCAATGTCTCTAGACTTAAATTGGTGTAGGTGTTACTGCGTGTGGTGCCATATCCAGATCACAGTTCTGGGAAGGGGTGCTACCATTTATAGTAGCAGAGCTGGCATTTCAGTCTCAGCCGCTCACCCCTGGTATGTTTTTCTCTTTACCTCTGGCAGTGCCAACAATGAAGTTTAGTGTCACGGTGCCTGTTGCTGAACTCCGTCCATCTGTCCACCCCGGCTAGCTCTGGTGGCACAGCAGCAGCAATGGAGCACCCCCAGCGCTCCCAGCTGTTCCCACTCAGGAGTGCCAGGCGGCGCTTTTGGGTCCTTTGCCCTTTTTCCAGGGCCCCCGGGCAGCAGATAGGTCGCTGACAATGGCAGGAGACAGAGGCAGTCTGATGTTAGGGTAGAAATCCAAGTTTACTGGATGCTCCGAGGAGCTCCTCAACTCAAGGGGTACAACTAACAAAAGACCTCCTGACAAGGGAGAACAGTGACTTATAACAGGGGGAGCAACCCAGGGCGGGACCCGACCACTCACCAATGGAAAGCAGGGGGTGGAGGATTGGGGAAAGGATGGACATTCAGGGTAGCTAATGGGAAGGGGAATGGGGAGGGACTTCCGAGCCCCTAGCCTATCACATGACACCCTCCCTAGAACTTTCCAGGTGAAGGGGAGAGACAGCTGAGTGACAGGCAAGGGCTCAGGGGAGGGGGAACAGGACTGACAGGGAACATTGTGGGCATAAGGGAGGAGTATGAGGGATTGACATTCTGGGACAAACCAAACAGGGGGGAGAACAGAACCTACCAACTCACACATCCCAACGGTTTAGCTATCTCTTTTTTCCTAAACTATTTTCCTTCTTACAAGATAGGCATAAGATTAACATTTTGTTTTAAATCCTAAAAATGGCATTTCAGACTTCATGGTATTTAAGATGTAGTCTTGAAAATTCTAACAACCCTAGAGGAGAGGAATAGAACAAGTAGTATTCCCGTAATTCAGGGAAATATTTAAAACTGGAGATTTTATCAATTTTAATTGTATTCTTTCTTTCTTTCTTTCTTTCTTTCTTTCTTTTTCTTTCTTTCTTTCTTTTTCTTTCTTTCTTTCTTTCTTTCTTTCTTTCTTTCTTTCTTTCTTTCTTTCTTTCTTTCTTTCTTTCTTTCTTTCTTTCTTTCTTTCTTTCTTTCTTTCTTTCTTTTCTTGTCACTTCTCTCTCTTGTACCACAAATGCAAAGAAAATTAAGACTAGGATGCCTTTTCTCTACAGTGCTCTGACACCTCTTGTTAATCTAGGTCCTCATTCAAGTATTTTTTATTCTATACTTTGGAGTGTAGGCTCACATCAGGAAGTTGTTGCAATCTCCTATCCACATCTTCATGCTCTAATTATTTCTCTTTTCCATAGAAGTTTAAAGATAATTGTTCTTGTCCAACAGGTTAAGACAGAGGTAGTTACACATCTGTTGCATTCAGTCTTCTGAACATCTTCATAATAGCCTTATCTGTGAGAGTCACTCCTGCCAGGTAAAAATTAAACTAGATGGAAGTAACTTTTTCTCTTGCTAAATTCAAAAGAAGCACTCTAAACAAAATGTATCTACACCAAGGAGTTTGTGAGCTGGGGAAAGTAAGAAGATTCATAAATTTTTAAAACATCTTTGAAAAAACATGTTGGTCAAAACTGTCTGTAAACATTATATTTTATGTCCTAACTAATTAGACTTACATTTGTATTTTCAAATATAATGTATGTTTAAACAATCATCAAATGCCATCTTCACTGAAACTGCTTCACTTTGTTATTGAACATTACATCAACATTGATATTTGCCTCTTCAAATCAAATGTGCCATGTTTCTTATAACTAAACTCTGTATTCAATCTAACTGGGAAACCAGTCTGTATACATTCCATCGAAATAAACAATGATGTCTGAATAGGTAATGTTTTTAGTTAATACCAGGTCATCCTCTGTTTCCATTTCTGGCAAATCCACATCAGTCTTTCTGCAAAAAAGCAATATATTACATTTATCATCTTATCCATACTGCATTTCTTTACAGAAGAAAAAAGAATTGCTAATTTATTAGACATCTCTGAGGTCTCTTTCTCTTTTATTTACATTACTATTTTAATAATACTGTAGAATACTTATCAGAGTTAATCAAGATATAGCATATACAAAATAAATCAGACCTAGCTTATGAACATTTCTTTTATTTTGTCAAGGACAGCAACAACACTTTTTAAGGAATGAAGAGATTTTAAGTAAAGTAAGAGAGGAAAAAATACACTTAAAATATTGTTATATCAACCAACTATATGAAAGACCTTAGTTGAAAAGCACATTAATTAAAAAGCATTACATATTTCCACACTCCTGTCCAAGGTATGGTCATAGAACAGAAGAAAGAGACTGCAATTTTATTTTTTAACATAAATCTATAAGATTTTGATTCTTTTGTTATCGGTCCTTTGACAGGGCACTCAAATTTTTCACATAAAATTGAAACATTAATTTGAGTTTTTCTAGATTGAGAATCCTTCTTTCTGTCTTGAACATATTGTTTTTCTTGACTTAGAACAAGACTTAAAGATGGCCCAGGACCAGAATGCTAAGGAAAAACCAAAATGATATGTGAACAACCTCAGTAGCAATAACGTTTCCCGAGGTTTTACAAGTCTTTAATTGAATTGAGGTAAGTTTATTTGAAGTAATAATTATGTAAGGAAAATTAAAAGCAAAACTTCGGATGAATATTCAGAGGGGGTAACCTCCAATAGTTTTGCCTGGGTTGTGCACAAAAAGCATTACACATAATGCTTTTAATGAGTACATCATATTCATTACTACATCAGATAGTATGAATATATGAGAATGAAATATAAAACTAAACTTCATTCTCATTACTACTCACACACTAATTTCTAAAATAAAGCTCAACACTGAAGAAAAAGTAGAAAAACCCATGTTAGAATTTTCATGGTTGTGTTAGAGTAATGTAGATGGTGACAGAGTAAGAAAATTTTATTTTTAATAGACTCTATAAATATTTTGAAACAGGTCACACAAGCTGTCTTGAAAATAATTTTTATATAAAAAGATAAAGATTATTAAAAGCCCTAAGCATGAACAAAAAATAATTTTCAATCTTTTGATGACATACTGAGAAAAATACTTCCTTATAAAAAACCAACAACAAAATATCCTGATGTAAATGTTTTAATTATGAAGTTTTCTCATGAAAAATTATTGAATATGTCATTGCTGTATTGCACAAATATGAAACTACAATTGCTTGTGACTGTAGAAAGTGCACTCTTACATGTTCCTTCTGATGAGAAAATTAGCATCCTATGCTTTGTTATTTAGTATATTTCAATCAAATAGTTAACCTTTGTCCTCTTCAATCTGTAAAATCAGTGTTTGAAACTTTCAGATATTTTTGTTTTTCAAACCTTATTCAAACCCTTTTAGCAGCAGTTTAAATTTTAGAAGTTATGAAACCTCTAAATAACTCTGCTTGTCTATCTTGCTGCATCCTTGAGTGATATACATCTAACAATGTCTTTAAATGTGTGAGCAGTAAAAACTCCTAGTCTGATAAGAATCATAGGCAGAAGCCACAACTAAACAAAAAGATCAGGAATTGAGATCAGAGAGAGCAGTTTAGACTAACAGTCTCAGAAAATTTGCAAAGAAGCTATTACTCGTCTCTGTGTTCACAATGTTCATGCCACTTTTTATTAATGTTTTGCTGGGGCCTAAGAAGCCAAGGTTATCAATAAAGGCAATTTCTTAATGAGTGCTCTACACAGAGAAATGACAAATGTGTATATCCAGAGATACTGTTCCCATGGAAACCACAATTCAGCCAGTGTGGACACATATATTAAAGAATATGTTTATGCAGGGAAGATGAGATATGGTTTCTTTGGGGAGAATAACATTGACTTTACTGACTTTTGTGTGTACTAAATGTCAACCATTATTTTGCATTAATATATCTTGTACTTTCTTTATTGCACTGTATTTGCTGAATAGCACACTGCATGCTTCTATAATGAAAGGATGTTTTGTGGTATTTTCATGCAGAAGATCAAATAGACATAAAGTAGTAAAGAGCTGAAATTATTAGTTTTCACTCTCAGGCTATTCTTTCAGTTTTCAAGCTTGGAATTAAAGGATCATTTCTACTTACAGATCTGTACAGCTGCAGAAAGAGCCATGATCACTTTGTTTGAGGGAATTACACTAGTAAAAACATTACACAAAAGAACTTACCTCAGAGTGTTACACTGTAAGCTTTCATCTTTAGTAAAAACCGAAGTTATAGATACAGAATTCTAGAAAGGAACTTGTCGACATTCTAGTGAGAGTTTAGCTTTCTTGTTAGACAATGAAAAATTTTAAATTTACATAACACTCAACAATAGCTAAAGAGAACCTTCAAGGCCTGAATATTTAGCAAGTTTTACCTATAAAAGCAGTGTAAAAATACATCAGACACACATATTGCAGGCAGAGTTGCATTGTAAATGAAGTAGAAAGCTGACAAAACAATAAAAAATAAACAAACCTCCCCCCTTTTTTTCAAATTCAGATGACTAAAGCATACTTCATTACAAGATTTCAGAATAAGAACATAAGGAGAGCTATCAGTTTAAATCCCACCCCAAGAATCTATCGGTGCAAATAGAATGACCAGAATTCAACACTATTTTCTTTGCCTTAAGTTTCACTTTCATGCTCTACAGGGAGCAAGCATAAACTAGTAAAAGACTAGAAAATTCTTAGTTGTGGTGATTTGGCCCTGGCTAGCAGTAAAGTTCCCATACAACTACTTGCTCACGCACTTCCCCTCTCCCTAGAAGGAACTGGGAGAAGATGGAAAGAATATGAATGAGAAAGCTTGTGGATTTAAAAGAAAATAGGAAAATTACTCACTGATTACTATAGAGGGCAAAATAGACTTGGAGAGTTTAATGTATTGACAAGTAGCATAATCTAAACATATTATTATACTGGTTCCAGTATTGGGAAACAAATTTTTATTCTGGTTTTTGTTGGGATAATTTTCCTTATAGTAACCTGCATGCACTGTCTTTTGGATTTGTGACCAAGCAATGTTAATAACACAAAAATATTTTAGCTGCTGCTAAACAGTGCTCAAAAAGTGCCAAGGCTTTCTTTGTTTCTCATGCTGCTTTGGCAACAAGTAGGCTGGGGATTGGCAAGAGATTTTGAGGGGACACAGCTGAGACAGCTGACCCCATTTCATATTTTAACCCCAGGTGGTAACTAAGTTCAGTGCAATGTTAATGTATTTCATGCATTTGCATATATTCCTGTACTGTATCAAGCAGGCATTACCTTGAACTACACTTTAGTGGAGATTTATGGTTTGGAAATGGGTTTACAAAGACCTAGCTTTAAAAAAATGCTGAAGAATATAATACAGACTGCTATTTGATTTTAAATTTGCAGTAAATGCTTACAAAAATGAGTTCATTCTTCTATCAAGCATTATCACAGTCATGCTAAAGTCAGTGAGATTTTTCGTGAAGGAAGATGCTACTCATTTTAGTCTGAGTTAACAGGATCTATCCCATAATTATTACAGTGAACCATTAAAGTCTTGACATTTATCACATTATGGTATTTGCTGTTGGTGAGGCATTTGCAGTCCCCCTCAGCTTGAATGGGGAGTACTGCAAATACCATGTGAAGTTTAACTACCATCAGCAGTAAATGTCAAGATCTTAATGGTTCTTGCTCTACATGTAATATGAATTTAGAACTGAAAATGTTCAAAAAGTCTGAGTTCTGAAATGAAGGGGGTTTTTTGCATCCTATATTGCATCCTGTAATTTTAGTAATTTAAGTTATGCTTGAAATATATTTCAGGTTTATGGAAACTCTTCTGTCAGTAATTTAACACTTTCTTAGAAGCTTGCATCACCCATAACAACACTCTACACAAGTGTTACCAGTAAGTGCCAATATTACTAAATCATTTACATAAAAGTTAGTAGTCTGTTTTATAATAATATAGTAAAATTAGTTTTGTAAATCATTCTTCGTTAGCTAGGAGGAACACTAAAAAATTCCGAACTATTAAGGGATGTTATTGTAAGACACTACTTAAATAGATGTGAATTTAAAAGTTTTGATGTTATTCTTTGAGAGCCAGGAGAAAATACATGCAGGTACAAATGGGACGCATGAACTCACTCATTTGAAATCAGACCATTTTCAATACCCCCTTTTGTAAGGCTGTGGGCTCTACTTTGCATGCAAGCCTTGTTGGCACATTTTACTCCCTGCACACTACAGGGGAAACTGTAAAATAGCTAAAATTAAGTAACTGATAACATTTCATTTAAACGTGGACAATTTTAAACCTCAGTAAACCTCCAAGGTTTGGAGAATCATTTGAGAAGGAAGAGGGAAAGAAAGAGTTAATAAAAATCAAAGCATACTAACAGAATTAAAGAAGCAATGCAACCTTTTCCTACACTTCTCTGCCGGCTTACAGTGCATCAGGGAGCTGCTCACTCTGTAATTCACATCAGGTACCCATGAAAAGTGGTGCAATTTCCAGTGATATGTAGAGGTCCTGAGGGGTGACTTCAGCTATATCAGCTATGTATGTAAAATTGAATCCATGTATTGCATTAATTATTCACCACCATGCACTGCAAAAGATTTTAGTTCTGGAAAAACAGTCTCTTTTATATTGTTCAAAGGGTAAAAGGTGTTCTTGCACCTTTTTTTTTTTTTTTAACTTTTGTCTGGCTTATCTATAGCTTTGTATGAGGCACAAACCAATTCCAATTCATTATCTACTTCTCTGGTGATGCCTTTAATAAATCCTCTGTCATATTAGGAAATCAGGAGATTGGATGACCCTTCCACCACTCACTGATTATTATTGTGAAGAAAAGTTATATAGCATATAGATTATAGAGAGTGTCTGACATTTTACTTAAAGAAAACAATAATGTTGACAATACTGGTGAGTATGCATATTCATTTACTATCAGTGATGTTTTTCAAATGGAACTGGAGAGTTTGGATGGATTTAATTCAGTTCATGAAAGGAGCAAATCTCGAGTAATGAAATCATTTTCATTCAGCAATTCATACAGCATACATATTTGTCTGTGGATATGCATAGGATCAATGATGAGGATATTTAAGGTATAAAGACAAAGAATATTTAGAAATAATTTCTACTCAGTTGTGTTTACAGCCTGCTATCTAGTGTTTCACAATATTGCATTTTTAATGAATAAAAGCATTTCATGTGAACAACATGTGTAATATTTTTAATTACTAGCCTGGTAATAATAAAGATTGAGCATATAATATATGCATACTGTTACTTACAAAAAGCCTATTTGTCTCAGGATTTACAAGAAAAAAAGCCCGTAGATAAAAATATGTATTTTTTTTCTTTCTGTATGGAAAACAAACTGTATCAGTCACCTCCAGTCTTTGAATTCTTATATGCTTGGTAGAGACAAGAAGAAAAGGTCTATTAGATGGTTTTCTCCTTGACCTTATTTTATTAACTAGAATAGTTCGTAGTAGACATGTGTTTTCAATCAAATTTATCACTGTAAAGAAAGAAAAAATATAAGAGGACCAATTATTTACTTCATTATATTCTTGCAGTGAAATGCTTAACATTGGTTGTTGATTATCATTCTGACCCAATTTCAAAATGCTTTGAAAAAACTGAAACAACTTAAATTACTTCTATAGAAACTTCTATTTTTTAATAAAAATCTTGCTG
>WAAE01012138.1:8511-30617 GCA_013400495.1 Nicator chloris | reverse complement strand
TGCCAGCTGGGATGTTGGTGACAGTCATCACTATAATCATCATCAACCCATTTAAAGTCCCTGAAGTCTGAAGAGTGATATGTAAAACCAAATTCTGTTCTATTTCTGTATCATTAGTATTACCATTAAGAAGACTTCTTAAATTACCTGCATTTATTGCATTATTAAAAATTATTTCCTAGCAGATAAAATGCAAGGTTTGAGTCTTTGTCCATTGAAGCTATCAAATCTTAAATATCTATAAAAACTGACAAAGTCAGAAGCGCTGTGAACACAAACTTTAAAACTAGATCAAAGGAACAAAAGTGGCTGGAAAAGGTCAGTCTTTCTCTTCTTGCATTGGTTCACCACTAGAGTTAACAGCCAAGTTGCCCTAATTTCTGGAGAACAAGGAATACACAGCTGGCAAAAATGTGTTCATATTTGAATCAGCCTTCAGAGACTCTTAGAGGAGTTTGTACCTTTATTCTTGTAGAGGTGTCCTTACTTCACTGTTTGTAGGGCAAAGTTGTAGCTCACAAAGATTACTTGGTTTATGAGTTGGGAAAAGCACAGGGAAGAAAGTCCCTGCACTCATTCTTTGAAATGTGCAAGATGAAAAAGACTTTGTTTTCCTAAATTACATACAGCCAACAATCAAATTCTTATTGCATAAAGTAAGGCACTAGGGTTTGTGCTGGGGTTTTTTCTGTTCTAAAGGATTTGCTCTTTGTTACAAAAGGACTCAAAATTTTCTTTTTGGAAAGATAAGAATGACTTCCTTACATAACGTAACATAACATAGATTTTACAGCTAAGCAATCAAATGGTGTCCATTTCCACTGGTAGTCATATATGATGGCCCCACAAAGTAATATAATGTTGTGGTAATATCGAAACAGACTTCTACCTTGTTAAATGAAACATTTTGACTTTTCAAAACAGAATTTCAGTTTTCAGAATGACTTTCTACTGAAACATTTCACATTTCCACAGTCCATAAAAATTTGAATTAAAACCAAGTTCTGAAATTACGATCTTCTGGTGGAAGGAAATTTGTTTGGGTTTTTTTCTGTGAAAGGGAAAATCCTTAATCACCACAAGCCACCAAGCAGCTGCTTAGCTTATCTCTTAGTTTGACAGCTCAAAAAAACCATCTGCAGTCCCACTTCTTTCTTATACCAAAGAGGGGGTTGTGAAAGCTCATCATGATGATAAATTTTCCGACCTGATTCTTATCCTGCCTCTGTCACTGACCCTCATACGGTAACCCACCACTAAGCCATGCACTAAAACAGGCTGTAGTCCTACAGCAAGAAGTCTGTCAAGGACTGTAGTAAGTGACAATTTGGGGCATAATTTGTATTACTGATTTAGCTACACTTGTAGTCAGATACATCTTGTGTGTGCAATCATGTTTGCAGTCCTGCATAATACAGTTTTCCTTGTAATTGTCAGCTTATTAGCTCAGTGTTTTAATTTTGCTTCCTCCCAATTATTTGCATGCTTCTTAATTGGAAATCATTAACATATGTAAATACTCCATTTCCATGGTGTTTTGCAGCATGAGCTCAATGTGTTGAATTAATTTGCTGGCTAAATAGCCCTAAATGTTAAAAGAAGATAAATGTGTACATATTGTGTATGAATATATATCTAAATACGCAGGAAAATTGTACACAATATCTTTTGTGCATTGTTTAAAATGAGTTAAATGGAACCTGTCTACCTTCAATACTTTTTAAATATATTTACTTGGTTACATAATTGACTATTGGAATCCCATTCGCACACACAAAGAATGATGTCTAAATTGCTTCCTTTTCAACAGAACTAAATTACTTTCATATTGTAACATATATTACTCTTTGGCAGCTGAAGAAGATACTTAACAAGTCAACATTTACCAAAGGTTAACACAGATGCCTCCCATTCAGAACTGAGTGAAAAACTACTGTAAAAACATGAAATCTTGATTGAAATAAGACTTTCTAAAGGAAACCACAACAGAACAGTTTAGCTAATGCCTCTTAGAGCTGATACATTAGTTTTATTTTCTTTTAATAGAATGTATGATTCACTCTGGCAACTCAAAGTAAGGAAAAAACAGCTATATTAGTCAGGGGTTTTTGGTTAAACTTGTTCCTCATCATTAGCATTACATGCAGTAGACTTTCTGCTTACAGGGAACTTTACATTGGCAGGCTGTTTTTTAGGGGTCCAGATAAGCTAGGACTCAAAGTGTTCTGTCAGTGTGTGGCCTTGGCATGTGACTCCAGAATGCAGTTGATCTGCAGAATGAGCATGAAAATATAAATGGAAAGGCTTGACAAATTCACTTGAGAAATTCAAATATGGTTGACTTTGCGTAAGGAAACCTTGTAAGAGCTGTAGTTTATGAGTCTTCAGATAAAGCAGAGGACTAAGACTTGCCAGAAAAGCATCACTCACAGATGTCTACATAGACAAACACTCCAGCAGATCAAGTGACATGTGTCAGCATTCTTACTAAAGTAAAATAGTTTTCCATGACAGAAGAGAAAGAAAAGAAATTAAGATATTCACTCTGTTGTTATTAATCCATTTGGCTTTATGAAAAAAACTGCTTTTTGAGGAGACTTCCCTCTAATCCCACCCTCAGAAATTGCTTAGCTATATTGGTGATTTAGAGGTAGTCTCTCTGTAATTTGTATACTCTGGTGAAACTCAACTGCTCTTGTCTGAGGTTTTCACCCATCAAAATTTGTTTAGCGAGAATGGAAACTGACCACATCATTTTTTCCCTGTAAAACAGTGGCAGTGCTTGCATTTACAGCTCATCCAGCTTCCCACACACTCTTTGAGGAGAGCAAGACAAGCTATTGAATCCTGCCATCTCTAACATGCTGGGGAATGGTACCCACTGGTTAAAGACATTAGGTTATTTCACTATATGCTTTCTGTAGGAACTACACCTATGCCATAGCTGCTCAAAGAGCAATGGTATTTAAAGGTCTACCTCATAAAACTTCTCCACATATTTTGCATTAACCTTTAAAATTTTCCCCCTACCCACTTCAGTTATTCATCCTTATTGCAGCCTAGTTGTTTGCCAGATTTAGTCAGAAAAAAGTTTTTCACAAAAGTTCTCCTAACAGAGTTGAAGAAAAATAAAGCAATTCAAAAAGGGGAAAAAAAGATCATTTTTGATTATTTCCTAAAAAACCTATCTGCATCAGGATGGTGCTGGCATGTGCTACAAAATTCAAATCAATTGTTTTATAATAAATAGTGCAGGAAATTTGCCATATTGTGATATTTCAAGGTACAGAACCTCTAGTCCCTATTTGCCAAGATTCCAGAAAAAAAGGCATGGGGAAAGATTTTTTAATCTATTTATTTATTTTTAGAGAGATAAATGGCGTATTGTGTTAATAATTCTTCAATAAGTGAATAAAGTGTTTTCACAGCTTTTCCTTTTGTTTCTTTTGCTGTTTCGTTAGACTATACTTATTAGCTTATGCGTGTCCCTCTTGTACATTCAACTACCTTAATTTGATAATGTTTTAAATATTCTTCAAAGCTTTTTATTCTTGCCCTTCTTTCCTCTGTAGCATCCTTTTCTAACCTAACTAGTAACAGAACTCAACTACCAGTTCTGTAGTCCTCTGATGTCAAATTATTGTTTTATTTCTCTATGCCAAATCCTGTCTCTAGTCATTCACTGGAGCCTCTTTGGCTGTCTCCCCAGGCTTTCAAACTGAATATCCCAAGACTATCTAAAACAGACTATATTAAAATGAAATTACTTCCCTCACTTCACCAAAACTGAGCCTGCCCTTATCCTTTTCTCCTATTTCAAATACATTTATGATCTTTCTGCTCATTCAGCTTCACAAATAATTTTGTGCTCAAGACTTCTTTCATGTTTAGTTTCAAGCCTCAGTTTTCTTCTCTCCAGTATCTCAAAAATTCCTGTTTTATCTTGTTGCCTGAATATAGAGTTGGAGTCTTTTTCCAGAATTTGCATTAATCAAGATAAGAAATCACTGATCTCTCTTTCTTTAGCTTGTAGCCTACATTCTGCCTAAGAAAGGCTTTTCTTTAGCTTTATTAAGGTAAGGAAGGGCTTCTTAAGGCATCCTTACCAACAGGACAGATTCTAGCGCTTCCCTCTGCTGGATTTCTGGGCCTCTAAATGTCCCCTCTACCTCATCAGCATTTGTACTCGTCATTGCATCTGCTCTCCGTCTTTCTTTTGATCATTACAAAAGTGTGACCTTGATCAAAATGTAGAGATTGGGCAATTGTTCCAGGAATGTGTAGTTTGAGCAGTGAATATTATATTCATCTCTGTAAAAAATCCCAGATCTTTCACACAAGTGAGGTTGCATAAGCCAAGAAATACATATCCCCACTACTTTCACTTTTATGATCTTGGAAACCATTAAATAGGAAAAAAAAAAAAAAAAGGAGAACATTTGAAATGCAGCCAAGTAGTCAAGAAAAGAGGACTCTGTGTCTTTAAGCTGGGGAGAAAAATAAAACCCAATCATTCCAAATGTATTGCTTTAGTCATCTGGTTTCATTCTATTAATGACCTTTAACATCTGCAAAAATATTGTGAGAAGCTAATTTTGTTTGTACTGAGGTGGTGCAGAACAGTTTCTGGCTGTCAGTCTAGGATAGGCTATAAAATAAAATTGTCTTTTTGGGAGTCTGACAAAAACCTACTGTACAGATTCAGTTTATTTACAACAGCATGAAATGAAAAGAAAACAGAATTTTACAACACAGCAACATTCAGAAAATGAACACTACTTACACATTTATATATATTTTAGTAATAAGTTTTCAAGATATCCACTGAGATTAAGGGATCTATTTTTTTTATTTTGTGGTATTCCACAAAAATTTTAACCAGAGCAAAATATTTCTCTGCAAATGCTCTTCTCTAGAATTGTAATAACCTATTACCCTGATTTTAAACAGAGCCCTCCTTAAAACCCGGAGTTAGCTGGGGCACAATAGGCCTTTAATTAAACAGAAAGCCTTGCAGAGAAAAAATGTCTGTCTCGTGTCTCTGTATCACAGTCATAAAAATAAAGGTGCAGTGTGGTAGAAGGGAAGTAGTGTGAGACTGTTCTGGCAGACAGGGAACATTCAGCTCCTTCTAAGTCCAGATAAGACTCAGGGAGGAGACAGAGGAGGGATTGAAGAATAATCAAAAATATCTTTGTGTCATTCCCTGCATTGAAAGGGCAAATTGCAACAGGTATTGCTGCAGGTGGAGAGCTGGAGATTTGTTGGTGCCTACTCACTTCCTCACAAACACACACCACCCCTGCCTTGTCCCATCAGTGAGGTTGGGGTCTCCCAGGAAGGCTCAGATCCTGTCCTCATTCAGTCTGCTGAAAGAAAAACATAAATAGTTGTCTGAGTGCAGAAAATCACATTTTTGCTGGCCTGGAAGTGAAATGCAAACTCACCCACAGGAAAACTCCTTTTATCCACTGGAAAAAAAAGTGAGTGACTTCAAGGTGAAAAGAGTGGTAGCCCAGTAACAGTCTCTATATCTACCCCACATCAAGCATTCTACCTGAGCTGATGTGGTAAAAACACTATTTTTATTTGTTAGGGGGAAGATGTTCATTAGGAAAGACACTCAAATGACTACAACACTCTTTTTTTTCACTGTTTAAAAATGACCATAAAGTGGCAGTTTGGGGGCAGTCGTATGCATGGGTGAAGTCATTGAGAGCCACCCTGCAGGGAAGGGTTTGGGGATCCTTGTGGATGAAGTGCTGGACATGGGCCAACAGAGTGTGCTCACAGACTAGAAAGCCAACTGTATGTTGGGCTACATCAAAAGAAGTGTGGCCAGCATGTCAAGGGGGGAGGATTTTGTCCCTCTACACTGCCCTTGTGAGATCCCATATGGAGTGCTCCATCCAGCTCTGGGGTTCTCAGCACATGAAAGACATGGATCTGTGGGAGCAGGTCAGGAGGAAGGCCACAAATATGATCAGAGGGCTGGAGCACATCTCCTACAAAAACAGGCTGAGAGAGCTGGGATTGTTCAGCATGGAGAAAAGATGGCTCTGGAGAGACCTCATTGGACCTTCCAGTAGCTTAAAAGGGCTTATAAAAAGGAAGGAGAGGTACTTTTTAGACAGGCCAAAAGTGACAAGACAAGGGGCAAAAGTTTTAAACTGAACGAAGGAAGGTTTAGAATAGAAGAAATGCTTTAGTCAGAGACACTTCCTTGGAAGTGTTCAAGGCCAGCTTTGATGGGGCCCTGGGCAACCTTACCTAGTGAGTGACATCCCTGCCCATGACAGGGGGTTCGTATTAGATGGTCTTTAGGTTTTCTTCCAACACAAACTACCCAATGATCTCTCGATGCATTATTTTCTGTAGGGCTGAGTACAGTCTGAGGACCTCTGTGAACAGTATATATCCCCTTTGCCTTTAGACTAACCCAGTTCTACTCATATTTCCTTAAATTATCCGGGAGTAAACAATAAATTTTCTTCTCAATTCATAGATGGACCAGAATACTAAATACCAATAAAGGCAAAGAAGCAAAGAGTAAATTGCATGATTTGGTAAATAGCAATGGCATAGCATAATATAAAAACAAAACCAGCACTGTGCAAAGTCTCTGTCTTTCAGCTGAATATTATTCATCATCTGAATTTCACATGAAATATTAAGTAAAGAATAAATTATGTGTTTCTCAGTGCATAATCTGGATATTCATGATTAAAACTATGCTGATACTTTCCTTACACGATTTTGGTGAAACTTATATGGGGGTCCTGTGTTGTTCACAAGTTATGGAGGACACTGAAAGGCTTGGGGAGGAAGCAGAAAATAACTACAAAAATTATTTGATGCCTAGATAAATTGACTAAATAAATAAGTGAATGTTTTTAAAAGTCTGATTTTTAAAAAATAGTAATAATGTGGCCAAAATTTCCTGACAAAGAATTCAATATTGGTAATTTTTCCAAAATGTATATAGATGCTTGGAACAAGAGAAATGGTAAACTCACCATTTATTACATCATCTAGCATCATCACAGAATTCTAAATCGGCTATTTTTGAACTATTTCTTCTAAATGCCTTCACCAAAAAATCCATATTTGGTTTATTTGTTATGACTATATTCTGCAGCTTTATATGGCCTGTACATTATACTTTGAGGAGGAATTAAGTATTCCTGTTTACTTTGGAAAAGACAGCTTTCTATGCACTACTAGTTGAGCTATCTTATTTTTCACCCTCTAGATCAAAATGTCACTAATCTTTGGTGTAACAAAACCCTTTGACACAGTAACACTTTGAATAAATGGAAGATAAGGCTCATGTCTGCTAATTAGAGAAGCAGATGCTTTCAATATCGTTGTGTTAGCCTGGCATCGTTTTTCAAGGATATTGAATGTAGGTGCTTCTCTAATTAGTACACTGAGTTGATTATGTAGATTACATGCATCCCATCTTGTTTAAAACAACTTGTATGGACACATATAATCAACAACTTAAAAAAAAAACCATGCTTATCCAAAAGGATAGGTGGCTAGCACATAGAACCGAACACAAACTTTTCCTGTCTAAATCAACAAAAGCACAAAACACTGCAGGACATAAAAATGAGAGGTTAGAGATGGAAACCTGTAGATAAGCGAACCAAACATAAGTGTTTCCGATGTAGGTCTCAAAAGATATATGATGAACAAAAGCGACCAAAATTGGAAATATATGGACCAAATTTATTGTATCAGAAATCAACCATAATTAATAGGAAAATACAGACAAAGTATTTTATTCATTGCATGTCATTTTGTCAATAATGCCTAGGGAAGAGGTGAAGTAAGAAGTGAATTCTAGCATCCTTCCCATAGATGATAAACTGCACCATGATATCTTCATTCCTCCATCATACTGTTTTACACAGTAACCCTGTCCATCCTCAGCTACAGAGAACAATCCAGAGAGCAGCAACACCTCTCTTGGTGACTTTAGTCCTGAAGAAACTCTACAACACGGAACAGGCTCTAAGCTGTGGGCCTTTTTTGTCTGTTTAGCATAAGTCTGACTTAATGATCTAATACATCAGCAGCATGCATAAATCTATGAGTAAAATGACACAGTAACAGAGGTCTTTAAATAACCTCATGATGGTATGGATTTTGCTAGGTATAAGAGCAGTTAGCAAAAACCTATGCTTTTCTGATTATATTTTCAGGAGGTAAGACTGAAAAGTTAAACTGAGAACCAGAAGCTAATATTCTTTTTACAGCATTGGTTATTCTTTTCTACACCTTTTGCTTTTGCTATTCTTACACTGCCTTCAGAACTCTAATATTAATAAAGTAGACAAAGCCTGAATGCATTTCCCTTTTCTATAAACCATCTGAAATTCTGTCAGTCAAAGGATTTTTCCTTCAAACAGTCTCTGCTTTTGAAGGAAATGGGAACAAGGAACTATTAAAAGGCTTAATTACTATGTAATGTTACAAATACTTTGTCTCTTGCTCATTCTTCTGTATAATATATAACTTTGCTTAAAATACTTGTAATGGTAGTTTTATATCATGGAACTAAAGAGTTCCAGGTTTAATTACAGGTCTTCTGTAATTAAAATTTGAATGTTATTTGATTATTTAGTGTTCATCCTGTAAATATATTTGAAGCCTCTTTATTCCATCAAAATCAATACAACAATACATTTTAAGAACTATACAGAAATTTTATCTATTCTCATATGTTTCAAGCCTTGGTCTTTGCTCCTTCCACCTTGCTTTAGCACAGGACATAAACAGAACATAATCTGTTTATGAAACTGTTATGGCTGCCAAAATTACTTTCTTTCCCCCAGAAATTATTTTCCAGTTGAAAAGCATGCTATTTTATAGTATTCTAGTCCCCTATCACTTCCTGAGTAACTTCATGTTATCTGAGCAATTAGTAAGAAACTGTTCTATACTTTCTGCCAGTCTGCCAAATACGTACTTGCTTTGCACATTCTCTTGGTGGTTATCTCTAGTAGCTTCCTTTTTGAAGATTCCTTCACAGACATCTTGACAGAGCTCCCAGCACTTCAAAAAACATATTAATGTGTCAGTGTGTAGGCTGAGGACAGCAGTACAACTACTCCTTCTTCATGCAACCTTGCTGGTGGTTTTGGCAGCTCAGATCCATCCAGTTTCAGACAATCATACTGAAACACTAAATGATGGGAGAGAAAAGGCTACAAAAGATAACCCAGAGACAAAGGTTGGTGTGGTTGCCTTTTTAGTCATTTCCTTTACTTTGGAAGCAACGCACCTACAGAAGCCTGGCTAATGCACAGATGCTTGCCTAACAAAAAGAAAAACTCGTGATTGCATGTTTCTTGCTTCTCTAAGAGATCAATGAAGATCATTCTTTACATAAATTATGCATTTCCTGCTTCAGTAATACTAGTTTAAAAACAAAGATAAACATATAAAAAAATGAGGGAAGGCATTCTTAATATAACCAAAACAAAATATAGGATCGCACTATCTAAATGCTCAAGGAAGGAAACATTTTTAAATACATAGTTAGTCTGTGATCTATATCCATGCTCATGGCTATTAATGTAACTTTATGGACTTAGCCAATTACTCATTTCATCTCTGGTATTTATTGTGCTGAATAAGAACACATTCATCATAAAGACGCAGACTGAATGATGAGACAGAAATCCAAATTTCTGTTCCTTTGGACCCTGTTGTCTCATCATGTCTCCAGAGAGGCAGCATGAAATGTATAAACACCAATAAAAACATGCATAAAACAACATGTAAAAAACATGTATAAAACTTGTAAAAAAATGTATAAGCATCAATAAAAAAAGACTGCCATATGGCCCATAATGTTCCTGTCCGTAACCCCATCACTTAGTAACACATCAAGATCTGTCCCTGTTCAGCCTGGCTCTGTAGCCTGTAGGCAGAGAGGTCTCATCCTTTGTGCCAGTCATCTGTCCCCTCTTCCCCACAGCAAAAAGACCCCACAGCAGCAGCAGTCCTGGAGCTGCTGGCTGCCAGCCCAGTGCAGTGTATGATCCCTGCAGAGAGCTTCCCACTCTCTTGAGTCTTGCTTGTGGAGAACATTCCCACGTCTGAGGGTCCCCTGTCACCATGAACCATCTCAAAATGTACTGATCCACTGTGTGGGAAATCCTCCAGAATATCCAAATGATCTTCCACCCCAGCTTTTGTTTCACTTCCATTGGGGAAAAAGAGCTCGCAGCAAAAATGGGGACTAGGAACGAACAAGGAACTAACAAGGAAATGTAGACCATTTTTAAAAAAAAAATAAATAAAACAGGAAGCTTACTAGCTTATTTTGTGAAAAGGGAAGCATGAGGTTTTTCAGAGAGTTGAAAACAGAACAAGAAAAACATGCATTAATGTTAAATAAATTAATTTGTAGTCTGTGTTGGTCCTTTAGCTCCCCTTTTTAGATACCTTTTTATTAAAGCTGCAGCTTGGGTAAAGCCTTAGCACCTGCTGATAATGGAGTGGGAAATATGGAGGGTGATAGGTCCACTCCACCAGGGGGGGATTTACACCCTTCTCAGAGTCACTGGGGGTGGGCCCCTGACAGGCAGAACACAGAATGGAGGGTACCTGTAAACCTGTCTAGTTAGGCTTTGCAGATGTTAACTGAAGCAACTCCCCCACCGACTCATGACTAAACCAATTGCCAACTTTAAGAAGAGGAGAGAGTTTTCTCACAGATTGAGATGGAAATGACCTTAAGGTTTTTCTACAGGGGGTGCTGCTTGGATCCTTGGGGAAATTCAGCTAAAGAAACTTGTCCTGGTGTGGGCACATTGCACATATTCCCTTCTGCCTTCTTCCTGAGACACGGCAATAGTTCCAACTTTAGGTTTGCAGTTGTTATTAAAGTCGTTACAGGGTGGTTAAAAAATGGTTTGCAAATGTTCCTGGAGATTCTTGATTATGTGTGCTCACTCAGCCAAAGTTTCTCTAGCACTGAAAGATCAATCCTGATTTACTTGAGGAAGTACAAAAGGACAATCCATGTGGTTTTACCTTTTGGGAGGGAAAAAGTAACGCTTAGACGTGCAGATACGCAGTCCATATAGGTAGCAACATTTTGTGGAATATTAATATCTTTAGGAGGAAAGCCTTTTCTTTCAGTCTGGTACAGAAACGCACATTTTCAGGAAGAGCCAGTAGGAGCTGAAGAGTTCATTCTCTTTCTTTCTGGAGAGTCACCTAGTTATTCAGGCCAAAATAAAAGAACATGTTATACTCACAGGCAAGCCTCTCAGGAAACCTGATGTTTAGATGTCATTTCCAGAGGATTTTCCTCCAGTGCACCTTGTGTGGGGTGGAGACATTCAAGATAAGTGGAAAAATGAAATGGACCAACTCCACAATGCCAATGATATTTTATACTAAAAACTAGGGGATAAGTGAAAAAAAAACTATTAAAATCTGATTCAAAACTCAAATTTTATGCTCTTTCTCAGTTACCAAAGGAGAGAGGTGGGAAAGAGATGAAAATTTTCCTCAGTAGTCTGAGAACAGCTGAGCTGGCCCACACAACCCCTGTAACCGTGTAACCTTTCAGAGATGAGCTCTTTCTTCCAGTCCCACCTCCACCCTGCAGAGAATACCACTGTAAATCCACTTAGCTCAGTACAAGCCTCATACAGCTTCAGCTACAATTCCAAAGAAGCATATGAGGAGATTTTCCTTGGAGCTGTGTACTCTCATGAGACTTGCTGTTATCTGCCATAGGAATAAGATGCTGCAGGTCATAGACCATGATGCAAGAGGATAATTCTGCCCATCTTGGCCAAGAAATCCTGGCCATTTTTAAAATGCCCAAATAACCCACTGTCAGAATTTATTTACTATTGGAAAAAGAATGGAAACTTACACGGGAAATTTTATAACAAATGTTAAGATTTATCAAGGATCCTCTTCACTGATAAATCATCCAAAAGTTTTTAAAATAATTATCTGGGGCCTGTAGTTAGTTAGAGCACCTGTCATGGCAGCTAGAGTGGCACACAAAATGTGTAAGTGAAAGCATTCTCCTGCTGAATAGTATTGGGAAAGGAAAAACTAATGGGTTTTAACCACAGGGACGCGTGAAGAGCATGACAGGATAGGCAGGAAGATTGTTCATGTTCTATTGATAATGTATGCCATAAGAGGGATTTTTCTGTAACTTCATTTAAAACTACATCTACTTTGCCTATCAGGATGTTTCCAAGAAAGTCAATCAAAAATATTTATAAATCAATGGAAGAACTGTCACAGGCTTCACAAATAAGAGGTCCAACTCTGAGGGCCATAATGCAACCTACACTTACATGATGAAAGAGAGAAGACACTTGGGTACACTGATGGTACTTAGTTCAAACAGAAAAGTAAAGTGTGAGTTGAGCAAAGCTTTGATCACTGATCTCAAGGATCAAACTCTTGTAAGGGTAGTCAGTATCGTTTCCCAGGAACTGAGCTCTCTTCTGTTTAAATGGAGCGTGACATTGTGATAATATTTTAGAAAGCCTATTCCCAATCTCCTACCAATATTCTATTTAAGAAAGCTTCTACTTCTACTTTTCCCACACCAAATGAAAAACAGAAAATAATTTATTGTAATTTTCACTTTTTCACATGTGCTTGATTTCCAACAGGCAACCAAGCATTCAACACTATAACATTGATAATTTCTGACATTTTAATTATCTGTGTTATTAATTCTAATTGTAATGCTTTGATGATTAGTATTTATTATATATGAAGCCATGCTGTTTCATTAGGAACAGGCAAGGAAGAGACATATTGGAAAAATCTAGTTGAGAGTTCAGCTTCTGAGAAAATTTGTTCAATTCTGAGTAGCAAAACAGTGAAAGGAGAGATTTGGGGGATGTATATTGTACCTTTCCTCCTTCTGTGTGTTCTTCAAAGGTAAAGACACCTTTCCTGTCATCAGCATGACAAGCCTAGCTGTGAGTGACAGAAATTTGGTGGATTTTATAGCCAGAAATATTGGTACCTATGGACTTCCAACAATCTAAGTTTAGACTGGCTGGTAGTGAGGTGTCTAAGCACCTTGATGGATTTAGTCTTTGATCATGGAGATAATGTTTTCCTGGCAGTGTCATACAAGCATATCCAAATGAAGATTCGGAAAGAGAAGCAGAACAGCACCCTTAATATGGTACTCCTCTATCTCCTCCAGGTGTGAGACGACACAGAGTAGCGTTAGTCTAAAAACTCTAATAAACAGCTCAACAATATCCTAAATCTACAGCAGATTTATCCTTGAAGATGTGATATTTGGGGCATATGGAAAAAGTACGAATGGTTCACAACTGATTCTCTATGACCAAGACTGAATTCTGTGCCACTGTAGGCAGATGGACCCCTGGGGAAGGATGTGGGAAATACCCTTCTGTATGTAGAAACCCCTCTGTATGAAGGAACATTTTTGTTTCCAAATGTCAGTTGTTTATTTTGTGAGTGCAAAGTCAGAAAAAATTGGGTGCATAAGTCGCTGTGCAAAGCGTAAGCAAGGTACTGACATAATGATAAGGGTGTTCAGGTGTCTTCAAAATTCAGCTCCATGCTATGAATACAGTACATGTAAACACATGGCCCTAATTTATTAAAACCTTGTGCCCATAAGTGGAAGCTGCTTCTGTGTCCAGCAGAGTCCTTGGGGATTGTACCCAAGGTGGCCTCTAGCAGGACATGGACTCAGACTGGGACAGATATTTTTTTCTTAACAGTAACCCCTTTCTTGAGCCATCTTGCTTTTCTCAAAGGTTATTATACCTTTGTTTGGTTTATGTTTTTCTACAGTATGTGTCAGAGTAAGGCCAACAGTGTTTTTTCAAATGCTGAAAGTGGTGGATTTCTCCCTTTATTTCAGGAATACATTTCATTGGCTCTAGTTCCATTGCCCAGTTTGCAACTAATACGATTTTTCAAACCACAGGATTTTTCCAGGTAAGAACCAGATGAAGATAAATATCCTGTAGATTTTAGTTATTATATAGGTTTTTCCTATGTTGTCTGATCTTTCATATTCTGAAAAATTTTCTACTAGTCTAGAGCTAAATATATTAATAGCTTGCACTTCTCTTATGCTGCCTCTAAGGCCATCTCAATATCAATATCAAATCAACACATACAACTTAATATTAGAAACAAAATACTGTTTTTCTATGAGTTTGGAAAGTCAACAGCAAGGAAAAAAGGCAAGTTTTCTCATAATTTAGATGTTACAAATATGCAAAGTATATTGATTAACTAGTTAATCTAATTTGTGCACTTCAAAAACAAAGGTGAAAAATCCATAGAAAATCAACTAGTAACTTGCTATGGAAGAACTACATCAGGACAAAAAAGTCCTGGAATAAATCCCAGTCAACTCAACTGTTAGTTCAGTACTTTAAATTAGAAGACATTTCCCTTGGATGTGAAGTGAGCACAAACACACTTGGGTATTTTGATGTACCAGGCTATAGTTTAACCTGGATTTGAGTTTCCAGTAAATGTAGTTTCCAGGCCAAGAGGTTTCACATCCAGCTCTCCCTTTGACCTATCTTTGATGGCAGCCAAAAGTGATGGCTGTTAAAGGACCTGTATGATAGAAATTCACAGTGCTAGTCAAATCTCCCGTGGACGAATATCTTCTTCACAGCTATGACAGGTGGTGTCGGCAGCCTTTACAGATGCATCAAAGATTTAATGACATGGAAGTTACACCATTGTGGTGTTCTGATGCGCTGGCTAATGAGAAATCTCTGTTGGAGCTTGAAACTAAGTGAGTCTTTAACAGGCAAAGCAACAAACAGAGAGCTTGAAAGGCAGAGTGAAAGGAACATGTCTGGTCTCCTTTTTCTGGTAATGAGAGCTCTGACTCACTAGTAAGACTGTGCCAATAAAGCACTGCATAGAGTGTCATCTCTACTCAGACAGCCCTGAAAACTGGATCTCTTTACAGTTAATCTTTTCTCTAGGGTGGAGACATGACAAATTTTGAGTAGTCCGTGGATAGTTTGTACTCTGAAGCTCATTGCAGACATTTTCAAGTGCCAATTTGGATCATCACAATGGAACAGTTTTGTTAGAAAATACCTAATGAAAATGCCATGAAAATGAAGACTTCTTACATATACAAAAGTGGAAAGCCAAAATATAGGGATTTCCAAAATATTATTCATTTATAAAATAATTTATATTTGTCTATATAAGAATTTTAGAGCAAATATTTAACTTAATATTTTCCAAAATGCTTGATGTTTCACTTTTTTCTTTACAATTAATTGCAACACAGTATTAAGCTAGTAACAGCATAAGTGAACAATTGTGAATTTCTGTTTTGAGTTTCTGTGTGTTTGATTTACGAATGTTTTATAAATTCTGTTTTCAAATAAAACCAGAAAAAGTTGTTATTGGAAATGCTACATCAGTCTGTTCCATAAACACAGAAAGCTGAACTAAGACTTAAAATCTTTGGTCTCTGCTCATTTAATGAAGGAACTCTTACATTTAGGAGGCGTAGAGCTATGTCTGACCTCAAGGAGCAATATTTCACACTTTTTCCCTTATTCTTTAACATCTTCTTCTTTGTATCCATAAAATACTGTTTCTTATAGTTCTCTAACTAGCCCAGTGAAGCTTAATGGCATATGGAATCACAGAAACATGGAGTTGATAAGGTTGGAAAAGATCTCTAAGATCATTGAGTTCAACCACCATGTTCACCACTAAAACATGTCCCTGCATACACGTTTTCTGAACACATAACCTTTGTATGGATATTTCTTATAAATATGTATGTATATATGTCTTTCAGAAACCTGTAAGTACTAGAGGATTCTAAAGGACTGGCTGCAGAATACTACTGATACAAGTCTGTGTCCAGTAAAGAATACCTCAGCTCAAAATTATGATCTGAAAAAAACCTCAGTAAGCTACCACCTGATATCAGGGGTGCCTAATCTTTCTCTTGCTTTTAAATTCCCCTTGAAACCAGGCCATAAGACCTGCCTTATACAGAATAGCTCTACATCTAGAATACTCTTGTTTTAGAAACCAGAGATCTTCATTCAGGGAGTATTTTCAGATTAGGACGGAGAAGCCCAACACACAATTTCCTGATCAGTTTCATTCTGGTGCTTCCCATAGTGCACAACCGACCTGAATTTCAGTCTTTCAGCCTTGTTTAGCATGGCTTATATCTGAATTCTCCACTTGGAGCACACTCTAAGTCTACCCCACCACACACACAGGGTAAAATTATGCCCTTCTACCATGGCTCAGTATTCCAACATGTGTTTCAGTTAATGAAAGATACATTTTTCTGTATGTAGGTGTTCACTAAAAGATACAAAAGAGAGCATTTCTTCTGAGGTGGACCCTTACAGGAGAACTCTACTCACACTACAGCAAATTTGTGATTTAAGATGCTACAGATTCATCTTTCTCAAGAACTGGGTTCTCTTAAAATTAGAGATCCAGAGCATTCAGATACTATGAATGATACTCCAGCTAAAAACATTGTCATAATGCATCAAAAGCCAAGCCACAGTGCTGCTGTAGCTAGAAAGGGGCTTCAAAGGAAAAAAACCCTTGTGTTATTGAGAATGGGATTTCTTAGAGCTTATTCTTGTGCAGTATTAACACTTAAATGCTTGTTTTTCCTGACAGCTGCAACAGTGAGGAATCTTTTTGATGGTACGTAGGATTTTTAGGTCCTATGACTAGCTTATTGAAATGAAACTGCTGTTAACATAAAACCTTAAATGTGAAACCAATGTAGGGTCACCTAAAGCCAGGATGACTCCATTGTGTTGCCAAAATTCATATTCCAGTAAGGCTTGCCAGGTGTTTGTCATGGCCATGAAGAAGGCAATAAAAATTTAATATCGAGAATTGTGGTACTGATCATAGAATGATAGAAAGGCCTGGGCTGAAAGGTACCTTAAAGGTTGTGCAGTTCCACCCCTCCTGCCATGGGCAGGGACATCTTTCACTAGACCAGGTTACTCAGAGTCCCACCCAAACTGGCCTTGAACACTGCCAGGGATGGGTCATCCACGATTTCTCTGGAAAACCTGTGCCAGTGCCTCACCATCTTCATAATAAAATATTTCTTCCTAATATCTAATTCAAACCCACTCTCGTTCAGTTTCCAATCCAGCTTGTCTTGTAAATACCCTTGTAAACAGTCCCTCTTCATCTTTCTTTCAGGCTCCCTTCAGGTACTGGAAGGTCCCAATTAGGTCACCATGAAGCCTTCAACTCTAGAACCTGAACAATCCCAGCTTTCTCAGCCTTTCCTTGCAGAAGAGGTGTTCCATCCCTCCACCAAACTGCGGGCCTCCTCTGGACTCGCTCCAATGGGTCGATATCCTGTGCTGGAGACCCCAGAGCCAAATGCCCTAAAAGATTATTGCATTGCTTTAAGGAGAGAAGATAACTAGTTTGACATGACCCTGTCTCTTCCTCTGAAGAGAAGAGCACCCAGGAAGATCCCAAATTATGACCACCCAGCTTTTAAAATTACAGCTCTCTGAGATGACTATAGTAGAGGAGGACTTGCTGATATTAAATGAACGGGTCACAGGTCTGTAAGCACTCTGCTACTTTCCAAAGGGTGATTTACCACCTAGTTAAATAACAAGTAGATGGCTAGAAAATGGGCTATGCTTGGTTACATTTATAAAAATGTTCAGTGTCTACCAGGAACTTTGTAATAAAGTTAAATGGCATTATAGCTGTACTCTGATGGCTACGCTTCTTGCCCTACACTGCCTTTGGTATCAACAAGACCAATTGATATATCAAGGCCATCTTCAGCAACCTGTCTTTTAAAAAGTCAAAGATTTTAAAACAAAGGTGGATCCTGGACTAAAAAGCAACAAATAAAAGTTGCTTTATAAAACAAATAAAATTGAAGTTGGTTAAAAAAAAAAAAAAAAAAAAACACAAAAATAAAAACAAACAAAAAAACCCCAGCAAAAACCTAATGGATATTTGGAGGAGTTTCAGTTAATATTTTTAGAGTACTTCATAAATAATATTTTAAAGCTTTAATTTTGAAGAAAGAAAATGCAAAATCAAGCCATTGACAAGAGCAGAAACTGTAAAGAATACTTCATCCCTGCTAGACAAGTCTGAGCACAGTTTCAGGTGAGGGTTAATGTAAGAAAAAATTGGGTTGAAATTTAGATATAATTGGTAGAGAGGTTGATTGGCAAATCAAGCTCCCATGGCAGGTGTGTTTGTATTAAGGCTGATTCATACTAAGATAGTGGAAGAAGTGTTCTGCACTGAAGATGTATTTAATGGCCAGATTTTCTGATGTATTATGACTTCTTTACAACTTTCTGTCTCAGGTTTGTGTTAGAGTTATCCCTAGAAGGTTAATGTAAAATTAAATTTTTTCCTGTATTATCATAATTTTCTGATAATCTTGCTTGAATTTGACTTTGCTACATATATTATATCTATATAATATAGATATAATATAATATAGATATATAAGTTGCTATCATTTTGCTTCAATTTTACTTTGCTATTAAAATGATAATTCATTTTTGATAATGATAAAAATGCAGATTTCCTCTCTCCCACAAAATTTGTCTTATAGTCATTTTCCCACATGTCCAGCTGTGTTCTAATCCCAAGTCTCATTTTTGTCCAGGAAACAAATCTTTATGCTGGCTGGAGTAGCAAAATGTTTTCAACACTGCCACTCAACAGAAACTGCCTTATTTGTACATATTTTATACTCTGGGTAGAAGGACAACACAACAAAGCAGCTCAGCTTCTATAAAAAAGAGCTTGAAGACCTAATTTTCCTGTTTGATAGTCCAGTTTTATGCCAGTAGAATTTCAGTAGCGTAAGACATGAGTGACACCATGGTGAATCAGTCTCTGAGATTACTCACTCTGTGTGCAGATGCACTGCCTAGGAACTCTATTTTCAAATCTTTTTATAATCAGGTTACCTAAGACTGAAAGACACAACATGTGTAATATTTCCAGTAGCTTACACATGTACAAATAGAGAGAAAAAAGCTATAAAGCACCAACAGCACTGATGCACTGGCCCAACATTTTAAATGTGATGTTTTTCTTAGTGGGTCTCTTTTCCACAGGGTCTTAAACTATATAAATGAAATAAGCATCCAGTAAAATCAGAGAACTAGATCTTCAATTAATGGGATTTATCTGTAAGAAGCAAAGCAAATATTTTTTTCCTCCTTTTGCAGCTAAAAGATAGTTTAAGCATTTAGCAAAAAAAAATTAGCATACTATCTTTCATCCCAATCCTGATGGTAATGGGGCAGAAGAGGGTAGATGACAGGCTTAGCTTTGTAAGAAGAAGAAACAATCCCCTTTTTTAAAAGATATTAATTTCACTCTTCCATTTACAAATATTTCATAGTAGAAACACTTACCATTATGCAAGGATTAGGAGTATTATATGTATACTATGATAAAAAATTAATCAGTAAGGAAGGTCTCGCTGCCTGCAGGCAAGAACTGATAGGAATCTGTGGCTGGCTCCTACCTGAACCTTTCAGCTGATACTGATATGGTAAGAGCTAGCCTAAATGTTAAATATTTGTCTCTTGGCTCTGTTTTACCTCATTCAACTTATTTGCTTTATTACATGGATGTCAATGTTTACAGAAGTGGGATTTATTTTTTGTTTGTTTTAATTTGTGGTATTTTCACTTTTTAAATGTCTGTCAGATGGAAGTGATTTACAGAGCAAAGACTGGGGAACAGTGCACTAGAGAAGACTTGTAAGCTAAAGGGAATGAGGTGTTATTCTCTTTTGAAATGCATAACAAGTACTGAAATTCTGATATCTCATTCTTGTGAAAAATTGCAATAATCACCAGAAATGGCAGGTATATGGTAGAGCAATCAAGTGAAGCCAAAAAGTGACAACTTTCTTCCCTGGAGTGAATCAAGGATAACAACTAGAAATTATAACAAGTTTTTGATTCCAGTTGTAGAATTCCAGACATCACCTGGAAAGAAAACCTGACACAGAAAAGCAGGCAGGAGGACAGAAGGAAGGCAAGCACAGCCTAAGCTCTTGTAAAACTGAATTTGCTTATAGGGGCTTGCAGCCTATCCATCAGCCAAACACTCAGTTGTGTATCTGAATGAGGCAAAAATCTGTAGCCAAACATTTCACTGAAATGCCAAACCACCACTTACTTGAAATGTGTATGCAGAGGTTTTTTGTTTTTCTAGTTGCATTCCAGAGCTGCAGTTCAGCTGTTCTTAAGTTGAGTAGCTGTATTGCCACAGAGAAGTTGTTTTAGGGTAATATTTTTGAGGCAATCAGAAGAATGGTACCTCTATGAAGTTTCAAATATGAAATTAAAGATACAGTGATTTTACCTGGCCTGAAAATGACAAGAAATTAAAAATGCATTCATCAATCAGGATTAAATACATATTGCATAATTATGAATTCTTGCCAAAAGATAAATTATCCTGTGCTGAAACACAGAATTTGTTGAAGAGGTAAACCTTGCTATAACATCAGAATGGAAAAATGCTTCACACAGCATCTGGTCTTTGAATTGATTCAATCACGGGGAAAAAACCAACTGATTTTGTAAAAGCAATGACTTATCTGTGATAGAAAAAAAATACTACTACAATATTTAAAATGATCTTGCATAAGAAGCTTTTAATTGTAACATGGCGAAATAATTGCCATTAAACAGATGAGTTTATGTCACTATCTAAGCAATTCTGACACAACTGGAAAAAAAACGAGCGTTTGGGAAACACAGGGTCAAAAAACCCTCTCTGCCTCAATTCTCATTGCAGCCCATTGCTCCCCCTTACTGCTATTAGCCTTTCATAATGTAAAACATTTCATTTCCAACAGATAATACTTTCAGTCGAAAGGTAATTTTTGAAGTCTATTACTTGCATTCTTAGTGAAGAGCACAATGTAGCATTTTGTTCTAATATGCCATTGAAATTGTTTGAGTAGACACACCATGGAATCAAATACAAAATGTCAAAATGGTTTCCATTAACTATGCACATTTGCACTGCTTCAGTTAATGGGCATGTTTTTGTTCTTCTCCTTCATCTTTGCATCTATAAGACGAAATGATTCAGTTAATGTAACCGAAAAGTACATTGAAAAGGTAGAGCAAATTACAAAAGCATCAAACCACAATTCCACCCACGTACTTTATTTTATAATGAAGTTTAATAATGACTAAAATTGCCTTCAGATTTAAACATCAGTCATTTCTGCAATTGTGGTTAATGTGAAAAATCTCACCCACAGTAATGTTTTAGGAAAACATTGTAGAAATGTACATTATATTTTATACTGAAATGTCATAATGAAATCTTAACTAGATATCACTGAAATATATAGGACGTTAAAAGTAATTTGCCACTGTGGGCAGGACTGAAACAGGGACTGTGTCCCCATCAGCATGATAACAGGTAGGGAAAGTTCTTTTATATTATAAAAGCTCTATTGTGCTTCAGCACCATTATGGTGAGAGAGTCTTTGATACTATCTTTGATAGTAGGTATCATCTAAAATACTGCTATAATACCTAAATTACTTGTTTTGTACTGATGGCTTCATAAAATAGAGTTTTATGAGAGTGAGCATCAATGAGAATATTATTTCCTCAGAAGGACACAAAATGGATTAATCTTCATTTTGAAACAGAAATAAGATATTTTTTCATGGCTGCCTTTTCTAGCCCTGCCTTGTGAGGCTGCAATATGCCACCAGATCCTTATGTCCTGAGTGGACCATGTGTAGGAACAGGATCCCTGGGAAGGTCGCTGGGCTGCTTCAGGCACCCAGGCAAGGGTCTCAGCAGCACCAACTGAGCACAATTATAGGGGTTCCTGCTGCAAAGAGCAAAACAGGGACGGAGAAATGTTCTCACACAGCTCTGTGCCTCGTTCGGATAGGGCTAAGCATTGTCCTTCTCTGGCTGAATGAATTTTTAGACGTTGAAATTTAATTTGGGTCAAAGTTGGATTAACTGCCATGGAAACTGTATTTAAGCCTCTCTTAAAAGAAAAAAAAAAAAAAA
>WAAE01012136.1:0-61526 GCA_013400495.1 Nicator chloris | reverse complement strand
TTTTTTCTGTCTGTAAGTAAACACAGTGTACATAAGCAAATGTGTTCCTTTGAGTTTCTAGTTACCCATTCTCTGTAAGCATGACTTAAATCTTATACCACCTCAATATTTTCTCTGGCTTAGCTGTCATTATCCCTGAAATGCATCAGGAATTGAGCATGAGGATGTTTGAAAGAGATTGGTGCTCCAAGAAATGGGGACTTCCTTTGGGGGGATAAAAAAGGGCACTTTCTGGATTACCATAAGATTCAAGTCTCTCTGGTTCTTTGTTTGAAGAAACTGGGGGAAAAACTAGGGATGTTAGAGTACTTTAGTGTTTTCCATGTATTTCCACATAAAGTAACAGAAGCACATGTGTGAGTAGAAATGGCAAGATTGTGTGAAGTTTGTCCTTCAAGTATCCAGAATGCTATTATGCTAAGTGGTTTAGGATCCTAAAAAAAATACATTAAAAAAATCTGATTATGTCCTACAACATTTGTTGAGGTTCATATGGATTCTAGTACCATGTGCTTCAAAGGATAGGCATCCTGAGTGTGTAATACAGGGAACACAACAAGCCAAATTGTTTAAATGCCCCTTTTGAAGGGGGAGGAGGAGTGATATAGGTGAGAAAATCCTAATAATGAGAGCTTTTTGGGGTGTTTTGATAGCAGCTAGTGTAATCATGAAAAGTGGTGAGCCTGCTGTTATAGCCTTTTCAAGATGAATAATGTTACACTTAAAAAGAGGCTTAGGATGAATTTACTGATAAAGCAAGCTTTTATAAGGTCTCCGTATATACAATACTTACTGGCACTCAACCAAATTATCTAAAAGAAATATGTGCCTGCCCTAAAATAAATAACTTGGGCTGTCTTATGACTTTCAAAATACATACTAATTTAAGAAGAACAGATCTCGGTGTCTTTTGCCCTGAAATAACTCGCCTAACCTCAGTATTTGTACAGTGTCTATTCGGATCGCTTGCGAATATTAACATGATCCAAATTGTTACCCTGTGCAAACATTTACTAAGGCAGTGTGAGGTATAGTCTGTAGTCTGATGGAACTTAAAATGCCAATTAAAAATGATGACTTATTTAATGCCAACAGGCCATACCCTGCAGTGCTTACTCAAGCAAAATTCTAATTGACTCCAGTGGGAGGTTTGCTGAAGTGAGAACGGTGCAGAGAGGAAGAGGCGTAAGCAAAGGCACGACCTCAAATATTACTCCAGGCATCACAAGGGGCAGCATTTTGTATTCCCTGGCACCAGTGAGGAGCCTGTCTTGCTTACTGACAAAGATTAAAAGAACGCAGGTTTCTCTGCCTGTCTGGAGCTCCCTGCAATTGTAGCTCACTTGAGGGAATGTTGTTGGTGAAACCTGGCTGTTCATTGAAAATTGCAGGTTTAATGACAAGGAAATAACTCATGGGCTTGTATGTGTTTTCACAAATTGACATGGGATGATGAAATGGGGGGTAAAA
Organism: Nicator chloris; assembly: GCA_013400495.1. Classification (NCBI taxonomy): domain Eukaryota; kingdom Metazoa; phylum Chordata; class Aves; order Passeriformes; family Pycnonotidae; genus Nicator; species Nicator chloris. The sequence goes on along the minus strand of WAAE01012136.1, from coordinate 60,056 downwards.
GGGGAGATGACATTAAAAAGTACCCACAAAAGTAAAATTTTACAGGAATCTGTTTATCTTTTAAATGATCTAGAAACAAGATACCTCAAGAAAACAAAGTTGCAAACAAACAAACAATGTGGTTTCCATCTCTCTTGGGCTTTATTTATGCTCTTCTGGGTCTCCATGTCCTGCTCCCAGCAGCCAGAAAAGCCTCTGCATTTCATTGGGAGTTAGTAAGGTATAAGGAATGTCATCCAAGTGATGTTCTGTTTGCTGTCCTCTGTCCATTGTTTGACAACTACTTTGATGTGCTTTTTGAACTGCAAATAAACTATCTGGTGAAGATTTTGGTAGCTACTACTTGAGATGTGTTCACTAGACAGACAAGTTGGAAGGTTTTTCTCTAGCTTTGTCACTGGAGTTATTCCTAAATGCTTTTGACAGTACCAAAAACCCTAGGGAGCAGACCTGATTGATTACTATTGACTGACAGATTAGTTGGTTTGTTTGGATTTTTGCAGGTAGAAGTTACTCTCTATTCAGTGTGCACCTATAAATAACAGTGGTTTAGTTACCTTTATTTTTAATAATGCTTTAATTTAGTATGCTTCTTGCACGGCTTTCCTACTGCTGCATTTAAGTCAGCAGAACAACTTTATTGCAGACTGGTACACATTAAGAGGTGTGTGGTAAGATGTTAAAAATAGTGAGACATACTTCTAGAAGTTCTGAAATCTAAGACAGGACAATTTAATAGACTTGAATCTTTATGTCTACATATTTTTAAATGATAAAAGCTTAAATGTGGGCATTTATAATGTGTTATATACCCCTCTAGTAGTCTTTGTTTTACCTTCTCCACTTAGTTCTCAGAAAACAGAAATGGCTTAAGTATAAGGGAGAAATTAAAGTTGAGTTTATATGGTCCTCTTCAAGACCTTTGCCATTTATTGCCAGAAATACTGGATTTTTCTGCTAGTTTACTATATCCTTGTGAGCAAATGATGTCTTGCTCAGATTACTATCTTTGTGACTTTAATTTTTTTAAATTTTTGAATTTTGGTGATTATCCTGTGAGATAAGCAGATGACCTATTTAGGGAGTCAAAACCTGCTATTTAAGTTCTTCTGCTGTTCCAGCAGTGGAGATGTCAGCTGTTGCCTTGGTGGTAGAGGATTCACCCAGTGGGCATGGGCATGTCAGAGGGACAGGAAAGGCCCATTTTCAGTGCTGGTTCATTTTTTTAATCTTTTTCTGATCTCCATACAAGAGGAAAAATGGCAACTCTACATTGGCATGCTGAGCAGTAAGCTTAGAGAAGGAGCAAATATAAATAACATCTCTGTTGTTATAGATGACATCTGCACCCCTGTGGTATCTTTCTAGCACACAGTATTGAAGCTATCTGAAACTCATTTACCTTTGATAAATGTTGGGGGTTTTCTTCCTCTTTGTGATCTTGTTTCTTAAATGACAGATATTTAAGAGGAGTGTTCAGTTGATTTAGAGCTCTTTATTCAATGCCATCTAAGACTGTGCTTAAATCACTGGAAATTTTTGTAATAGATTTTGACATCGGGAGTACTGTGTTTTGCAAGAATTATACTCTAGTAAGACTCTGTGCTAGATCACTGCTAAAAATGAGAAATACACAGTTACTGTAAATTATTTTTTTTTGGCAGTAGTGTGACCCTCCATTGTCATCCCCCATTGTGACCACGACAGTCGTCACACTGCCATGGATCACGGTGACAGCACTAAATAAACTGGGCAATAACCCTGTACAGATTGTGCTTAAAATACAGTTCTCATACTGATGTACCCCTGCTCCCAGACAGCTGCTTTAAATGGTGTGTTATTGCACGTATTATGCAAGTCTGTAACATTGACCTAGCTGTGTTTAGATTTTAGTATTTAATATGCTTAACAGCCAATCATCTTTAAAAGTATGTCTAATCCTGTGATTATAGTTAGCTAATTGTTAATTCGTAATTTATTTTTCTGTCAAAAGGCTTTTTTAATAAAGGTGGTAGTTTGGTCTTTTTTTTTGTTTGTTTTTTTACTTGTGATAGGAAATTTTCATGGACTATTGAGAATATTCTCCAAGTCATGAGATACACTGCTTATGTTCTTTCATGGAGTTTCTTTCATAAGAAGAGGTTGGTTTTGAATCTCACAGTGTAATGAAATTTGGCACCCATATACTGCACAAAAATACAGTGCCTTGCTCATCACTGAAAACAAAAAATCCCACCCCACATGGAAATTTGAGTTCACATGTGAACAGACTCTCACCAAAAGTTACTAGTGCTTATTAAGTGTTTCCTTACCAAATGTTTTCTACTAAATAACTACATGTCTTCTAATTAAAAAGGGAATGGCAAGGCAGTAATTGCACATAGGCTTTGCATTTAATGTGATGGTGGTGTTTTTGTTCTGTCATAAGAGTGTGTCTTTTAACATAAAGTTGTTAGGAGAGCTGACAGCTCTTTAGGTGGCTCATAATAAGGGAATGTTTCATGTAACAGCTCTGGTTTTGTAGATCACTTTTTCTATTGAATTTTTGCATTCTGTACCCAAAAATATAATTTATTGTATCAAAAACTGATTTAAATAGACTTGCAGTTCAGGGCTGACTTTGATCTGTCTCTGAGTAAAAAACTGAACAGGTTTATCTTTCTATCATTTTATTTCACAGAAGTGTAATAGCTTCAAGTGCTTAAAAACCACAGTGATTTAAATATTCTCTTTCTCCTTATCTTTTTTGTTGGTTCCTCTAATTTAACAGTGCAGGTGAAATGATGAAAACTGTGCAGACTTAAAATTCTAATGCTTGACTTCGCTGTAAACTGTATGAGATTTTTTTGCCTTCGGCTATAGCCTTTAGTTTCAGCTGATTTCAACTTGTGTTTTTTGTGGAGGTCGTGTTTTGAATGCATATTTTAAAACATAACCATGTGCATGGGTGTCTGCAGGGCAGGTGACTGCTGCAGTCCTTCTGCTGACATTAGGGGCCTCTGGTGATCCTAAAATCAAGGCCATTCAGAACTGTATTCCAGGTCAGGAGCAGATGTTTCTGGGGGCTAAAATGTATCCACTTCAAGTGTGATGATTGCCCAATGTTTTATAAACAGTTTTGTTTTGTCTTAAGATTTGCTTCTTGGTAAATATCTTGTGTGTGGCCATTATGAAAGACGTATTTGTTAACAAATATAGCTTTAAATGAGCTTGTTCTCCTGAAAGGCAGCCTGTTTCCAAGACCTATGCCAACTGAAACGTGTCCTGCTAATTATGACTGTAGGGAGACCAAGCAAATAAAAGACTGAACTGTGCTTGTGGCAGTCATTCATTGCACAAGAGGACATACATGGAATTTATTCTCATTATTACTTTCACAGCTTGGACACTAGAGACTGTTCCTTTTTGCTCTGGTTGTGCACTCTTGCTGTTTGAGCTGTCCTATTGGGCATCCTTTTATGTTTCTTAGAGATTGTAAATGTTTGTTTTCTAAATTTATTTGGTTTAAAGAATAATAATTATATTTGCTTTGTAGTAGCTGTGCCATCTAATCCATATTAAACAGTGCAACTATATGTGTAGATTAGTTTCCAAGGAAACGTCATCCCCTGTCCTGCCCCTGAACCCCTCCTGGAACTTTCCAAAGTGAAGTGTCTTACTTTAATCACACCCTGTTTTTGCCATCCTAATCCTGAACTCATATTTCCAACAAAATTACAGCTTTTTAAATGTTTGCAGTGCTGTTGTGAAGTTTATCATGCACCAAATGATTTAAGGTACTTAAATGGTATTGGAACAAATTACTGCCTTCATTATGACAGACAACAGATGAGTACATTACACTACTTAGTCTCAGCTTCTTAACTAAAATACTGTGATTGTTTTCCATCCAGTAGTTCTGTAATTACTCTTTTTTTATATTCACTGTAAGAAGTAAGACAGCATTTTTTTAGTCTCTTTAAATGGCACAATCAATATAAATCTCACACATTTTTGGGAAGATGATCAATTATTTCGTTTATGTACCCATGTGAGTAGAATGGTGGTTTAGTTGGGTAAAATTTGGCAAAGATACTTCCTTGCTGTTTTGATTCTATTGCAAGCTTTCGTGAGGTAGATTTCAAGAAGTTGAGCATGTTTACTGGAGTGCTGATAGGATCTAAGCTTATAATTTGAGGAGTGTCAAATTACATCCATACTTCAATCACTAGATACCTGCTTTGGCTTACAGGTTAAGGAAAAGAAAAACTGATGAGTCAGTTAAAGACAGGATTGATCAAGGCTTGGATTTGTTGGTGTGGAGTTCTCCCTCAAGGTTTACAAAGAGCAGAACCTGCTGCTGCAGTTTGACACCTTCCAGAAGGCTGGCTGTCCACTGTTCAGCTTGCTTCCTGTATCCAGGCTTTCCAACTGTGTTGTTTTGCTGCATGTGCTGGGTGGATTTTCTGGTGATCAGCTGAAGTGAGGGAGGTGGCCTGCTCTGTGTTCATTGCTATGTTGACCAAATTCAGATTAATTTCATATCAACTACAAATAAATCAGAAAGTTTTGTCTACTGTACTGGCATCTAAGAGAGCCAGTAAAGACATGGTGTCTAAACAGCTTCTATATTTCATTGGCTTAAAAAAGGCATAAAGTTTGTGCACTGATAAAGATGATGCATAAGAGAACTGTGTCCTGAATTGGGAATTCTGAAATAAAGAGTTAGAGAAAAGTATTTTCAGATATTTTCATATTTCTAATAAGGTGTTTGGAGTTACCGGCATGTGCAGTGGCAAGATGGCAGAATTTTCTATATGAGGGGTCAGATACTTTGTGCAGACAAGTATTTAATGACATACTGCTGGTATTTTTTGTTTTATCAGGGCTTTGCTTTTGAAGGAGTTCTCACTGAAGTTCCACATCTGCAGAGAGATGCAGGCACAGAGGCTGCCTGAAGCAGCTGAATCTGTGACCGGCTGCTTGTGCCCCTTGGTGCATGGGCTGTGCTGGGCTGTGTTCCTGCTGGAGCCAGCTTCTGGGGATGTAGGTGTGGGAGGGTCTGGGGAAGAGAAGGATCCTGCTCTCTTGGGATGCTGAAATGATCCCATGCCATCAAAAGAAAAGTGTTTTCATAGAAGTATTGTTGAAGAGTGAAACTGGTACTCAATGTAAGCATGTCCTGTGCAGACCGCAGAATGTCTGAGAAATGCCACATCTTTGCTCACAGAAGTTTTCAGAAGTCTGGTAAAGTCAAACATACTCCTCCAAGGACTCTTTGCCATTGCTTTGAGTTACTCCTAAGGAAATTACTTGAAGGACTTGGAGAACTGAGATGGTAAGGAATGTAGTGCGGAAATAATTGATCCTTTTGGTTTATTAGGTTGTGTCCCTGTTGTGGAAGTTTTGTCAATAACAATAACACCATAGAGATGTCTGTCTGCAGTTAGTCTGTAGCTAGATCAAACATTTCATGGGGTTCTAGAGACGTGATTTCTCCTTGAAGAAGGTGATGTATTATTTAATTTGTAACTAAGTCCTGGGACATCTTGAAGAACAGTGTTGTTATTTATCTTTGCTATTCCAGGCAAAAGTCCGCTGGTTATGTACAGCACTAGCTTGAGTTTGTGGAAATCTAGCTTGCATACTGTTGATAATGATTTTGGAATATTTTCAGAGCAGAATTAAACAATTAACTTGTAAATTTGATTTGAAAGCGTGGTGTTTGAAGAAAACCTTTGAGTATGGTGTTTGCTGAGTTTGTGCTTGTAGTTCTTACAGAGTAATTTGATTTGTTTTTTATATTTTTTAAAATGCATTTGCTTTTTGCAGCCTAGCACAAGAAAAATATTTCATCAGTGGGTACCAACACTCCCACTTTTTTTCCTCTAGGGGTAATAATGATCTGTTTTCCTGGAATCAGTGCTGAGGTGTGTTACCTCACAATTAGCAAGCAGACATACTCAGGGTTGCTCTTTACAACTGTTTGGATGCTGGAGAATTAAACTGATTATGTACTGACATTTTAAATGTTTCAGCCCCCCCTATACAAAAATCTGTTGCTGCAATTGGTATGCTGGCTTTTCTGCATCAGTCACATTGTGCAAAGTAGTTTCTGATGGTTTCCTCTAGTAACCTTCATATGGTAAATTAAACCTTGAGTTCTAAGCATGTGATTGTACTGACCTTCACTTCAAGGAGGTTTTTTATTTAAACTTCCAGCCTTCCATCAGACAGAAACACGATCACCAATAAAAATAAAATAAACACCTAGTCTTGCACCCTCAGCTTACTTGAACAGAAGTGTTCATAAACGTACAGCTCTTAGCTGGGCAAATACAGGCAGCCTGCCGACTACATTTACATTTTAAAATTTACTGCAGTGAGGGTCATTCCAATTCAAAAGAGAGTATTTGGTAAATGAGTTGGCAAGCAGAATGACTTTGTAGTGTTTAAAGGAGCTCTGCCAAGAGCTGGCTGAAAAATGCTTGTTGTCTGGTTGCACCTATTGAAATGAGACGGGAGAGAAGACATTTGGATTTAGTAGAATGAAATATGAGACTCCCTTAGTCAGTGAAGGAACTGCCATATTCTAGCACGTAATTCCTTGTCAGCTCTGCCTTGAAGAGGCTAATGAAGGGAGAAGAAATTTGATGACCAATAGCAATCAACGAGAAAGTGTCTAATGAGTGATGTAGCCATAAATGACAGTTATTTTTATAGTTACTCCGTGGAAGTTCCAAAACCCTTGTCCTGAAATGCCAGTTTAGAGTAGGCCATATAACATATTCAGAATATGCTGTGAATAGGTCAGGACAATATGAAGGAAAATCACCCCAGAAATCAGGAGATCCAAATCTAGTGAGAGAGCTGGGAGTTTATTTCTCTCACCGTCAGTCACGCAATCATGGGATGCCAGTATTTGTACCCAAGTGCTTGTCTTCATCTTATCTTCTGGCAAGTGGGCTGCAGTGAGCCACACATTGTCAGTCCAGCTGGATTTTCATTAGAGCAGTTGAGGAATGGGGCCTCTGGCCCAATGTTTGTATGACACTTGTAGCAGTAACACAGAGAAACCCTGTGAACTGTGTGCGGTTCAGATCTTACTTGTAGAAAGTAGAGACTGGAGGTAATGGTTTACATTTGTTTCAGACTAGCTGTTTCCTGCCCTTTCCAAAAGAGATAATCTTTCCCTGTTTTTTCTTTTGTACAGCTACCTATTTTATTTATTCTTCCACTTTCTAAAAGGAAAAGAACAGTAGGAAGGAAATAAAAAGCTTTGCTTTTTGAATGGAAACCTGCATAACATAGCTAAGGAGTGTACTCTCTTCTTATAACTTCTTATCCGGTTTATCAAAGGGAGTCTGGGGGTAAAAACTCAAGGCTCTTCCAGACTACAGGAGATGGTGTGGTGCACAAGTGAAAAACCTCCCCAGAAATTTCCCTGCCACAGTCCTCTGCCAGTTACAGAAAAGGAGATTTAGTTCTAATCTGGCACTGCGTGATTTGTTTTGCTCTTAATGAGAATTTAGCCTCACATTTTGCTCTGATTCAGAGATATTTCTATGGTCATAGTGGCAAAATACGTAGCACAGTATTAAATTTTTAGTCAGGAGGATTTGCTTTTTATTAGTCAAAACAAGGTAGGACATCTTTGTGGAAAGAGTTGATAAAAAACATTTGCCTAGCTGTCTTGTCCAGTCCTCAGGATTTTTATACTTGAAACAGTTGCAAGTTAATACCTGGCAGTAAATACTAAATCCATGTGTGGTGACTGGCAGATTAAGCACTAGGGATTCCAGTGGAGATTAGACCATGCTTTTTGAAAGTGCAGATGTCAGTACTATTTTACGTCACAAGGCTGAGTTTAGCTGCCTTATGTTTTGCATATAAACAGGGGCTATTATATTATCCTTTTCTTCTTTTCTTTTTTCTTTTTTTTTTCTTTTTTCTGGTGTCCCATTTTCTCATTTTACTTGCTTCACGGTGATGCTTTTGGCACTGTTCATCCTCACGGAGATCAAGTGATAACTGGTGCAGCACAAACATGAAAGGCAGTGTAAGGCTGTGAGCCCACTACGTGAGTTAGACAGGTGGCCTTCTGGTTGAATCTGAGAGGGGAGGAGAAGGAGCTGGAGGATTTGAGGAGCTGAAGTCAGGCAAGTTAGTGGCAGAATAAAAGTAGGGAAGCAGAGATGGAAAAACTAAAAGAAACATGGCTTTGGGAAAGTTGTGTCATATGGATGTGATACTTTTCAGAGCCGCCACCTTTCACCTGGGTTGCTCATAGTTTGCTAGATGATGTGTTTGTGTTAGTATCAGAAGCACTTTATGAGTATGCTTATGAATCAAGTAATGAATAAAGTAAATCAAAGTCATAAAAGAAGTATTTCTGGCCTTGAAGTCTTAAAATCAGTGTGGGGAGAAGCAAGTTGTGTGCATAAACCCAGCAAAGTAAGAGAATGGGTTCACTTTCACCAACCAAGAGTGCAGCCAGTTCTGAACAGAACTATCCACATGTAACTGCTGATCTCCACTCACTGGTGTTGCAGGATCTGCTGAACAGGAACAAATGGTGCTAACAAGTCCAGTAACATTATCAACAGACCTATTGTGTTGCATACATGTCATTAGTGACTCTTGTTAGCTTTCACTGCACTCAAGGGATGGAACAGTGCTCTAGGGAGACAGTGGTCTTGCATCACTGCGTTTAAGGAGAAATTATTTCCTTCTCTCAAAAGAACCTGTTTTACTCCATTTTTGTCAGATGTTCTTTCGTCTATGCATACTGGAGGTGTGCAATTAGAGGTTCCTTGGCCTGTTTCTTTCCTCCAGTGAACCCTGAAAGAAACTAGCTTTTATTATGTAGAACTCTGCATTAATATGATGATTATATTATATTTCATACATCAGGGTTTCTGCTAATTGCCTGCAAGGAATGAATTCCTGTCCTGCACCCTGCCTGTTCTTCTTATGTCTTTTGACTTTGGTGAAATCAGGGTTGCTTGGGAGCATCAAAACCAGGTTGTAGCTGACATCTGGGTATGAAGTGGGTCAGGTCAGTGAAATCTCCAGGAGGCTGATGCAGAGAACTCCCTTGCCTCTCTCAGCAGTGATTTGCTTTCAGACTTGTGATCATTCAGGTTTTTCTTCTGGCTTAGCTGTCTGGAGCTCTGGGAGTGTTTTATCTTTGTGCTGCAGAGGTGTGGTTTGGCTTTTGGAACTGTCTGGACTTCCTTCTGCGCATTAGCTCCTGGCCATTGCAAAGGCCTTGTGTAACACTGGTGCTTTGACTTCTTCTGTTCTGTAGGTACAGTAGGCTGTGTGTTTCACTCTTAAATTGAAGTACATAACTTTCAGTTTAATGGAAGTTACTTGGGTGAGACACAGTTGCATATGAAACAGAGGTTAGACTAGATCAGAGGTCAGAAAGGATGTGTGCCTTGCTATGCGGAAGGAATTTAACGTTTTACAAGTCTGACTCCCAGCCTTCAGGTAACTGAAATTAGGACCTAATTTCTCTCTCTCCTTCAAGAGGTTCCTTATGCTCAATCCTTACTGTGAGTTCAAGGACAAAGTTAATGTTTTGCCCGTGTTTTCTCCAGATTGAGATGTCTTCAAAGAATTATTCTTTTCTCCCTGACTGCAAAGGAGAACAACTCTTCCAGCAACTTAACCCAAAATATCTGCCAACCAAGGGAATAATTAGCAACCAAAGAGTTTGATAAAGCTGTTTAACCTTTTCAAACAGAAGACTGTGTCTTGCTTATTCCACATTGCTTCTGAAGTTGGACTTTTTTTTCTTCTAGCACTGCAGAAACAATTTTGAATGGATTAGAATCAAATTGCTTCAAGGGGAGGTGGATCCTCTAACACAGCAATAGTGTTGAAGGGATAGGAAACACAATAATTGCAAGTTTCGCTATATTAAAGCTCTCAGACCCATCTCTTGCTGTTGTGCCGCTTACAGGAGCTGGAGGACTTCTTGGAATCTACTCTTCTTAAGCTTCTTCTGCCTAAACTAGTTTGTTTGGGAAGTATGGCAAGAGGATTCTTTTTCTCTACCTGGCCTTCCCAGACTCAAGGTTTCTTGGATAAAAAATGATACTTTAATATTATGAAAGAGCTTTGAAAAAAACCTCTAAATTTCTCCACTTGTGGGATGCAGTATTTATTTAATCTACTACTTAAAAAGTGATATTTTACATGAGATAGCTCTAGTGCTATGAGCACATTCTTGGGACACAGCCAGACTTCCTGGTTTCCCCACAACATTTACAAATGCGCAGAGGAGATCTTTGCATGATTAATACTGGTTTTATCCAAGGCAGTGAAGTCCATTTTCATGTAAATCCTCTGTATTAGTGTTCTTTAGTAATTAGTCAGAGATGTGAACAGAACTGTGCTGACTGATGAGTAATAAACTGTAGCTGCTGAAGGAAGAGACACAGGAGTCAGCAGGGACTGCAATGGGACCTCAGGCATGGAAAGCATCCTCTGTGTAGTTCAAGGGATAGGGGAGTAGCAGCAGTGAGCTGTGACCAGCTCCTGCCAGCAGCAGAGGATGTGCGTGTGGGGCCCTGCTGCAGAGCCAGGTGTGGTGGCACAGCTGTGGTGGTGACACTGATTGACAAGGTCCTTCCCGTTGAACCCTGGCTGGAGATGGATCACTGATGGATCACTGTTCCATGAACGCAGTCACCCTGTCCTATTGGGACACCCTCTCTTGGGAACCTGTCCTACCCTTCTGATTCATCTGAAGAGGCAAAGCTGAAAAAAATGTGCCATTCATTTTGTTTTAATTACACCTTTCCAATTTGTCTGTACATTTGTATAATAAACACAAGGAAAGGTGAAAAAAATGGTGCTTTAATAGCAGAAAGCCTATCCAATTTTGAAGGTGTTAATCTTTCACAGTTTAATTTATGTTGGGCACTGCTAGTCACCTCATTTTTTTTTTTTCTTCAGCAAATCTGAATCTTTCCTTAGAGTAAAAAAAAAAATCTTTAGAGAATAGGATTTTAGAAAAAAATTGCCATTTTCTTTTGTGGTCATCTGATCAAGTCTCAGGAGCATATTACGTCCTCTTGAGCATTCTCAGTTATGACTTGGTTTGTTATGAATAAATTTACATGGCTTTTTTGTGAAATATATCACAGCCCTCTGCAATGTGTTTATGAATAAGTTAGCATCTGCTAAATGGATTTGTTTTGCAATTTGCCTTGAATGACTGACTGTCTTCAAATGTGGCTGAAGTTTGGCCTAATAATCAGCTGAAGTTAAGGCTGATGTTCAACATAACCATGGAATCATAGAATCATTAAGGTTGGAAAAGACCTTCAAGGTCATTGAGTCCAGCCTTTAGCTGATCACCACTGTGTCAACGGGATCATGGCACTCAGTGTCACATCCAGTCATTTCTTGAACACTTCCATGCCTTTAAGCAAAGGAATGTAATATATATGTGTTTTTTCTCCTGATTTTTGACTTCTGGTTTTGCTGCTTGTCAGTGTTGGGGTAATTTTGCAATGTCTGACCATTAAGCCAGCAATCTGGAGTGCTTTTTCTACACTGTGTATTTTCTTATGCTTAGACTGGACACCGTTGTGTGAGTTATATTTGTTCACTGGGCTCAGGTATCTTTTGTTGTGACTGAGGTCTGTGAGGCATCCCTTGTTCGTATCACAAAAGACATGTGAATTAATATTTAGAGAATTTCTTGTCTCAGTGATCATTTCTCACTGAGATTCAGCTACCACCATATCCAGTTGTGCCTTGTGCCATTACCTCAGCTCAGGTACACAGGGAAGGGAGGTCTTTCTGTTCTTGGGAACTTGTATTACTGGGAAAGAGCCTCATCCTAGGAAGGTGCTGGATGTAAGACTGAGTAAACTCAGTTGTACTGGATGGCAAGTCAGTTACGTATACCTCAGTCTTTTTTTTCTTGACATTACTTTTTTTTTTTTAAGCTGCTCTCTGGTGATTTATGATCTTTTTGCTAGAATGGTTTCCTGTCCTTGAACCAAACTTTTCACATGCAAACACTATTTTAAGACATTTCTTTTCAATCAGGTGTGTATTTTTCTTCTGGTGAGGATAGTGACCTTCACGCACAAGGTACTGAGTGTCCTTTTTAAGGGAATGATCCTTCAAGCACCATCTCACTGGCCTCATGTTATGTGATTTTCTTTTCTTTCACATACTAAGTCAAGGTGGGATGATTGGTAATAAGCTTCATGCTACCTCTGATGGCTGTATCAAGTTAAAAGAGACGTATTCAGGCTGCATCTTTATTTTGCATCAGCCTCATCTCTCATAAGAACACTTTGCTTGTTTTAGCATTGCCAGGAGCAGCCATCCACTTGTTTTAACTGAAGGCACTGATTGTGTTGTCTCTACTTTCTGAAACTCCACTCTGAGTTTATTCTTTGGTGCTTTTGTATGTAATCATAATCTGTATACTTCCTTCAGTTTTATTACCATTTAATTCAGTTTGCATCACAGTAGCTTTACTTTCTTTTCTTGTGTAATTCTGAGGAAATTTGCATTATCTAGTACATCTAATTGTTTGAACTTTGTGCACGTCTCTTTCTCTATACCTAGTGTTGTCTTTGCTCTGCAGACAGGGCACTGCATGAATGTTACTCATGCAAAATGTTGTCTCCCAAGGCACTGATCCCTGTTGCTGCCTGCCTCAATACAGTGAGTCGTTTGCTTGTCTGGAAGCTGTGATATAATTATTCTCTGTATTACAGTTAGTGCAAATGACCCCTTGTACTAACCATTGCATTACTGTCTTGGGTATTGCTCTTCCTGATTTCTACTCATCCATGTTTTGTACTTTAGCATTGGCTTTTTCCTTGTTTTCTTACCTTCTGAGGTACCGCATGAGTGGACTCCAAGCCTGTACCACACTTCGTCTCTGTTTGGATGTGGTATTGCTCACTCGTTTTGCATGTATCTGTACATCTTTATAGTAGAGTTCTTGAGTATTCTTACTTGGTTCCTATATTTGTATTTCCCCTTATTAATCTCTTGCATGTTAGTTTATCCATATAAGATTTCATAACAGCACGATTTGGCCATTTCACACAGCTTAGCAACCAACCAATCTGCTTTTTCTCCAAATGAATTATTACGCTTTCTTGGTGTATGACAGAAATTTTGGATTGAAAATGCTTCTGTGATTCTGTGTAGGTGCTCTTGGTTTGTGCTAAAAGATCCAAATGCTGTTTGTTGCCTGTGGCAGCCATTGCCCGTTACAGGTGATAATGTGACTGCTTTTATTCGAGTTCTCTCTGTCAAACTTCTCTGCAATTTTTCATTGTGATCAGAAGGGTTTCCAGTTTCTAACTAAATTCCTTTCATGTCGGTCTGCTCAGGGACAGGTCTCTGGTCCATTGTCATGATCACTGTTTGTTCTTTGTGTGTGTGCAGGAGGGAGATTCAGTATCTTTAGCTTCTGATATCCGGTATCTGAAGGAGCTAATTCCTTTATGTCACCAAGTTCACTGCAGGAGAATAAATGGGGATGGAGCCAAGGAGTCTAACGTGAACTTTTTGCCTATTTCTGTATTTCCCCATCTCCTCAAGCACTTTTAAAATGGAGAGCTGTCGAGATGTTGCCTCATATGAGTATGCCATAAAATCACAGCAGTATAGTCAGAAAACAACAACCTTGAGAAACTGTTATCTTTCCTGTTGGGCTTGGGTTTTTTTTTCTTTTTACTTAATTCGCCTGAAAATGAGTTGGACAGGGACTGGTTAGCTCATTAATGAACACTTGTATAATTCTTGGAAACTTGTGAATGAAAAACTTGATTGAACTGCAAACTTGGTGGTAGTGATGGCTGTCTTTGTTCATCCTCATTTTCATTATTGCAGCAACACGTGGTTTTCCCTTCTCACCTGTACTTCAGCACTTTCTTCTCTTCACATAAGTCTCAACAGCTTAGATTTTAAAAAAGAATAGAAATACCTTGTTTGGTTAGACCAACTGTCCGTGTGGCTATAGCTCTGTTCCAATAGCAGCAGCAATCCACAGTGTCCTCTATCACTGGCTTTGGGATCTTGGAGATCCATTCCTGCCCCTTCAGAATATGTTAATGGACCTATTTTGCAAGAATTTCTTCTTCTTTGCTGTATGATATAGTGGTTGAAGCTTATCACTATTGAACTGCTGTTAGCCTGAGCACCTTCTCTTAAATGATCTGCTTTCTTTTGTGTTTGATAAAATTTGCAGTGCTCACATATTTATGACCACTGAGTATTTTAAAAGTCAAATCTTCTGCTCTTACTTGTTATCTATAATGCTGATATCCCACTTGAAAATACTGATCCTAATCCCACAGAAGTGCTGGAATGTGGTGTGTATGTGATAATCTCCAGAAAGGTCCAAGGTTTCCCAAGGAATGCCCCTGAGTGAAAAGCTGCTTGGGTGCCTCCTTACTGTCAGCCTTGCTCAGTTGCCTGATCCCCGTTGTGTCCCACTGAGAGGGCTGAGTCTGTGTAGGTCCTCTGCTTGTGGTCATGGGCTGAAATGGGAACACAAGAGATGCTGTTTTTACTAAAAGTTTACTTTGTAACCTTTGGCTTGTTTTGAAATTTAAACGTTAGTTATTTCTAAAAATTATTTCCTGTCTTAATTAAGCTCTCACGGTAGAGCTCACCTCAGAGATGTTTCTTCTTTTCTCTGTTAAAAAAGGATTGCTTGAATTACGCTGTGATTTTCATCTTGGCAGTATCCTCAAAGAATCTTAATTGATCAGAGATGAGCTTTTTTCCCCCTTCTGGAAATAGATCAAATTTGTTTTAATCAAGTAAATTCAATTTTCTTGTTCCTCTTTTTGATCTTAAGAGAGCAGTTTCCATCAACTCAAGTTTGTCTAAACTCTGTGGTTCCCCAGGGCGTGTACATGACCTCCTGTGTTAGAATTACACTTGTGACTAACCCTAGGAGTCTTCCTTGGCCTGAACCTGTTTGTGAAAAAGTCTCTTCTGAATTCTGTGAGTGATCTGGGTGTCATGATTTTCTGCCCTTCTAGACAGATCTCTCTATCATTTTAAATATCTTCAATAGCGTGTTGGATATAAACTGAAATTGTCTTCTCTCTCACTGAAGATACTTGCTTTAACCTAAGCTTTTAAAGTAAATATCTGTGTTTTGGAAAGATGACTTAGTTCAAAAGCCTTACTGATTTAGCTGCAAAATTTGCACATAGGTGGAAGCATGTATATGTCATTCATAATTGTGCATTTGTCTCACTACATGTACATGAAGAACTGTATTTTAAGTGTATTTTTGTAATGCTCTGGATTGTAAAGTGGAGCTTTCTCGTAATCTCATTATGCTAAGGCTTTATCCATCTAAACTGAGGTGGTGGTAAAAACCTTACAACCTTAAGAAGCTAATTAAGGACAAGAACATCTTGGTCTTGAAGTAAAGAGCAAGGAGCACAGTGCTTGTTCCAGGGAGCTTAACAGCACACTTTATATACATAATTCCATTAAAAAATGGATGTACAGTGTAAAGTAACAATATGAATCTCTTAGAAAACATCTCTTCGGAGGTATACGAATGTTTCAAAGAGGAGGAACTCTCTAACATATTTACTCTGGGGTGGTTTTTTGTTGGTTTTTGGGAGTTTGTTTTGTTTTGCTTGAGAGAGAAAAAAGTGTTTATGCCTACTAAAGAATGTTCCCTGGACTTAATCACTTGGTCCTGTGCAAGCATTTAGTATTGAAGACATTATTTTCAGGTTTGGCCTATAGCTTGCTTATGTTGTCAGACAGTTGCACACTCTCACATACCAAAGCATGCTGGCATAGGCAGGCTTTGGTTTGTACAAATGCCATTGTCTGCAACCTTGAAAACTGCAGGTTTAGGTGTTTTTTTGTTAAAATTTCTGTGAATAAAGATAATCTCTGAAATTCTGACAGAAAGCAAAAGAGCCAAAGGGAAGGCTCTTGGCCAAAATGATCTTACTATGATGAAAACTGTAAAGATCTGGCTCATTTTAATTATTGGGGGCGAGGCGTGGGTTGGGGTGATTGAAGGGTGGTGTTTTTTGTGCTGGACCTCAGCAATTAAAAGCTTTGGGGAAATTTAGAAAAATCAATTCTGGCAACAGCTTTTTGGGAGCATTTGAAATCAACAAATTTTAGCAGCTCTGTGAGGGAAAAAAACCATTGAAACTGAAATAGCAGGGACCCAAATTAGTTTGCAGTGGTGTGCAGACAACACAGACATGTGCTTTGGAAATGTTACATAGGAAGTAGATAGCTTTGGGACACCTAAGCTTTCATTCTTGAGAGGGAAGAGTCAAAGATGATCCCTCATCTGTTGGCCCAAGGATTACAACTGCAGTGGTTATTTGCAGAAATATTCTGCTGTAGCAACCAAGATCTATTGATTATTTCTCACACATGTACTGTGGATTCAGAGAGCAAGATGAGCAAATCCTTGTTTTTCTTCTTAGCAGAAATGTCAGGGAACAAACATTGGCTACCTTTACCAGAATTTCTGCTAGCTAAAATAAAAAGCTTTAACGGAATTGGAAAGCTCTATAAACTGACTAAAAGGAAATGTTAGTGGGTTTGTTTAAATAAGGCTTGTTTTATAGTTACTATATGTGCCTGTGCACCAGTATAATTTTTTTTGAAAATTGCACATTGCATAGTTGGAAATTGTGTTCAAACAACATTATTCTGGTTGTATATTTTATTGCAATTCCATTTTCCTCTACTGTTACTCATGCTGCAAAGTAAGAGTTTATATTAATTAGTTGATGGTTGGTAACAGGGATATTCATAGTGTGGAAGTTAAAGGTAATCCTAGAACTGATTTTTAGATCATCATCTTTATTATTTCAAGCAGTTTGTTTGCAATAGTGGACAATAGCACATTAGAAAATGATGCTTAATTTTTCTTCAAAGTTCTAAAAAAGTATGTAGTGCTTTTTCATCAATTAGCAGCAGGAGAGCAAATTATAGTTATATTAAACTGTGCATGCTATATAAATCAGAAATCTTGTTAGCAAAGAATTAACATCATAACTGGTAATTTAAAATTGCCTTTAGCTCTGAATAAGGATTGGCTGTGTATATATTTTAATGATATTGAAGAAGTAAAAATAGATCTCTCTAGAAGAGAGCCTTTCTGGTGGTAGTGAAATTAACTATCTGCTCTTTTATGAAGTAACAGTGTTTTTCTTAGTTCCGTAATGGTAACGTGCTGTGGAAAAGACTGGCTATATCTTCCTTGATTCATGGCACTTATTGTAGATTAAAAAAAAATCTATTTTTTTAAATAATAGCAAGACTGGATTGTATCACCAAAGGACATAGACATCTAGTTTTCCCACTTTCGTTGGCTATTCAGATACAAATGCATGAAAACTGCATGACTTCTCAGACATGGATTAATAATAAGGAAGTCAAGGAGATTCTTTTTTCCCCTCCAGCATATCAAATATGTTTGGTATGTTTCTGAGACAACAGACAAATTGCTGAGTTGCACGCTCCAAGACTTTCTTCCTGCTGACTAATGAAGTAGAACAAGACACAGAAGAAAAATACACCTTTTTCATTGGTTTGCTGTATCTCGTTAATTATCTTGTAGATTCTTTCAGTGTACTGACAACCTCAAAATGGAGCCTATGCAAACAGTAAAATGTGATTTGCAGTGTTCCATTAATTCTGGGGGTTTTGGTTTTGACTTTTATTTGTTTGGTTTTTTTCCTGAGAGGGCAGGAGAGTAGCATTATGCATATCATTAATACAAATTACAAACAGCCCACTTACAGTGATGATATTCCCTTCCAATATTCCCTTTATGGTGATACTCAGTCAGTCTTATTTTCTTGCTGGCCTCACGTCCATCCTTGTCTGCTCCTCACAATAGATGGAAAATACTATATGAAAAGCACCTTTATCTTCAAAAATGGTTTATTTTAGTGTGAGTCTTACCATGTTGTATCTGCTTTTATCCAGCTCAGTTCATGCTCTCATAGACTTTGAGGTCTTCAAAAGCATTTTAAGACTGTCCTCCCTCACTACTACTGGTAGCTTTGGTCTGAGAGAAATATGTTATGCAAATATTTTGCTGCTCTTTTGTAATAATGCTGATAATTACCTAAATAGTCTTCCCAATTTGTTGCAGTTAAGCTTGATCAAAGACTGATATAAACAGACATTATGGCTGGGCACTTCTGTTTATTAATCTCTTATAGCTTAGAGGACTCAATTAGAAGAGAAGAACACATAATGATTGTGTGCAATGCACAAGAATAAACCAAATAATTTCCACAACCTCTTTAATTTTTAAGATACTTTCCATTTGGTTAACAGATGTGTTCTGTGTTCTTCAAGCTATTTCCCATTCTGTTTATACATTTTTAATGTTTCTGTAAGCCACAATGTGTAGGCATTAGATGCAAAATTCAAATCCATGTTCTGGATGGCTTTAAAGGAAGAACTGCTATTTTTCATGCCTCTCTTTCTTTGTTGTTTTCACTCTACCTGTTTGTTTTGTCATTTGGAAGGTGTTTAATGCAGCCTGTGGAGGGATGGGAGACAGCTGTGAAGAAAGATTAACCTTACAGTGACTTGGACCTGTTTTCTTTGTCAGAGACAGAGGTCCACAACACAGACTATTCCTGCTAGAATTTGTGAGGTTTAGTGGGGGACAATGAAAGGAAAAAAAAAAATCTCCCTGACATTGTATCGATCCCAGACAGCCATAATTTGTTGCACAGGCTGTATGGTATTCCGGAGCAGAAACTATTTTCTGAATAGATCCTTGGAGGAAAAAAAAGGGAGATTTAAAATACTTTGTTATGTTATGCCTTGCATTTTCCTATATGCATGGCTGTGATGTATCAAGTCAGCTGTTGGTATGCACTTGTGGGACCCAGCAGAGCTTTCCTGAAGCAGCATACAAGAAAAAAACTGGTATTGTTGGGAAAGACATTGATTTGTAAACTTCTCAAGTAAGCGAAATTTGAATACTAAATTAGGTTGGAACAGGATTAGCCTAATATAATTTTGACATATTCTGTAAAAAATGTTTAAAAATCTATTTTCAATGGAGGAAGCTGTATTTAAACTTCCCTTTTTCTATTGTTACCTATTGTTGTGGTAGTTCATGTTCTCTGATGCCTTTGTGCTCCTCCCTGGCCTGCAGCAGGATTTTGGTGTTCTGTCCCCAAGTTCCCTGGGTTTGCAGACTCTTGGGCTGAGCACCAAGGGCAGATGTGTAGGAGACAGTTGTGACATCTTCTGCAAAATGGGGAGGTTTATTGTTTGTTTTTTTGGGGGGAGGCAGAGTAGGGGGACAATTAGTATAAAACTATTCTGGCCTGTGCTGTACCTGTTTTGTATGAATTTGTTCTCTTTGCTATCTGTTGCATTAGACACAAAGGTATGTCTACTACAAAATTAGAGATCCCCACCAGCTAAGAATTTCACAAGCAGCACCTATGCTAATCCTAGTATATATTTAACTGTGATTATCACACTGTTTAATAGAAAACACTTTGGACCAAAGATATGAAGTCTAAGTCACAGAGGCATAAATGCAGCTTTAGTATTAAAATACTTTTCTGAGTTGGGGTACTTTCCTTTGCTGGACAGCAAGTGTGTAACTTCTGTTATTTTTTTACTTTTAAATGTCAGAGCAAATGTTGATAAAGGATCCTCATTCAAACCACAGATAGGTTTTCCTCAATTTTTTCCCCCTTGATATTCTCAGCTCTAGGTCACTTCTAAGATATCATCAGCATTGCATTCCCACCGAGTGCCTCCTCTTTTGGTCCACCTCTTGTTGTATTTTGTTTTCAGTAGACAAGAAGACCCCAAACTGAGCACAGGGCTTGGCCCTGCCTCCCTCCTGGGGCGGAGGTGCCTGGGGCTGGCAGGAGGATGCGGTGTCACCTCACGGCCCAGCAAGGGCAGCGCCCAGTGTGCCACCTGTGGCACAGGACAGAGCTGTTCTCCTGGACAGTGTGAACCTGACACTGCACTCGGGCACTTCTCATCACATGGCTCTCAGGAGTGCTCAGGTCGCACTGATTTTCTTTTCCAAGTTCCCCACCTTTCCGCGTGTGGCTGTTCCTGGAGCATCTGATGTTGTGGAGCGTGATGGATGAGCCCTCGCTAGAGGAATATTCCTTTGATGTAGATCATGAGAGTAGATTTCTTTATTGCTTTCTAACTTCATCTGCGAACTCATCCCGCAGAGCTACATTGTTTGGAGTATGTTCTTTTTTTACCTAATTTCTTCCCTTTTTATATTTTTTCTTGAGCACAGGTGTCTTTGTGTGGTTGTGGCATTTTTTTCAGGTTTTTTTGATTGTTCATTCATTTTTATCTACTCAGACTACCTAAAGGGGAAAATGAACTGGAGATGGTTGAACAAAGTGATTTGAGAACTGCTAGAAAACGTGGAGGAAGTGAGTGACTTTTGCTTCTTTGTGGGTCATTTACTCTCCCAAGACACTTGTGGCTATGTGTGTTTCTTCACACATATGATTTCTTTTGAACTACTTTATAATTAAATTTACTGACAGCATCAGCCACAAGTTGGCCTTGTAGATCATCAGTGTTATGACACTGTTATGTGACAGCAATGTTACGACACCACGATAAGAAACTGAGGCAAGGAGGTTTCAATGATACTGGTGAGGACAGACTGGCGTTGGCAGTTTTTAGTTACTGCTCTGTAGCTTGGTCTCATTGTC
This sequence comes from Nicator chloris, assembly GCA_013400495.1. Taxonomy (NCBI): domain Eukaryota; kingdom Metazoa; phylum Chordata; class Aves; order Passeriformes; family Pycnonotidae; genus Nicator; species Nicator chloris. The sequence continues at coordinate 39,339 of WAAE01012136.1, read as the reverse complement.
CCTTCTGAAGAATACTTACATGGAAGTTACCCAGTGATCCTCTGCTTTAAAAAACCTTGTTTAATTCTACTGAAGGTTAATAAAGCCTTTTCTATTTGCTGAGTAAAAAAAAATAAAAAATAAGGGAAGAAGGCATAACAGATGGCTTTATTGGTACCCATATATTATAGTTGCTTTGACATTTATGTTTTCCATACTGATAGATGAATGACTTCTGTGCAAGTAAATCAATTGCTCCAGAAGTAATAGCACCAGGGTCTCCCTGGTCTAAAAAACCAAAGGTTTTGAAATACAATTTAACATGTTTCTTTTCTAGAAGAGTTCAGGGGAGTTTTTTGCTCCTAAAAATCATAACAATCTTGCAACCTGGTGTTTAATGTAAACATTCATTCAAATTTCAAGGATCTGCCAACCTTACTTCTGAAGAGCACAGTAAAAAACTAACGGATTTTCTTTCCATGTGTGTAGTGTTCCCTTCTTTTCTACCTCCACTTTCTTCTGCCTAATTCTGAGTATTGTAATCCAGACTTCACTCCAACATTCAGTCAAATTATTGTAACTTGTAATGTTTTTCTGCCAGCAGATAGCAATTATTTGTTATTCTTATCATAGTTGTTTTCTTAGGTAATGCATATTTTAACGTATTTTCTTGAAATCAATTATAAAACGAAAAGGGAAATTGTGTAGAAAGAATGTTCTAAGAATAATCAAGAAATAATTAGGTAATTCAGTGATTAATTTCATGATTGGCAGTCAGGAAAAAACATTAGGATGTGTTATGACAGAGTTTGTAGGAAAGGTATTTAAAGAGATTTCGAAAAATCTATACCAGTACTTTTGATGAAAAGTTTTGCCTTCACACCACAATTTGAATAGCAAAACATTTACTTGGTTTTGCTGGCCCCCTGTGGATTCCCAAATGATTATCCATCTTCCCTAACTGTGAAGCTGTATGAAATGCTATTATTGTAACAATCTACTGTTACAAAATAGCAGTGACTAATATGTAAACGCAAGTGTACAGTGAATTTATAAAGTACACCAGGCTGAAATCTATCAGCTTGATATGATCTGTAGGGAATCTGTCCTTTGAGACAACGGTGGAATTAAGCTGTATGTAAAAATACCTGAAGCTCTGAGGTTCCTCTCCATCTGTCCTGACCCAGTTGCTGAATTTGGAATAGCTCTTACCAGACTGATGTAATATTTCTGCTTTGGGAAGGTCTGTACTGACCCATGGGGTTCAGTTGCTTCAATTGCTTCAATATAGGTGTCTAATGCCATTTCATATGCTCTGGGACAGAAAAAATGTGTAGGCATGACACAGCCTTCTTGCAAAGTCAGCCAGAGGCCAAGGCTTGTAAAATGGTGGTAGGCACGTGTGTTCAGGTAGCTGGTGTTCAGCTACTTTGTCCAGACTATTAGTCAGAACAAAGATTGTTAATGGGAAGTAGCTGACCAAAAAATCAAAGCTGATCAGTCAGCTTTGGTACAGTTGTAACAACAGGCAGTGCTAGTCTGGGAAGATGAAAACCAGATTTTGATGCCTTCTCTGGAGGGGGAAAGGAAAGGGTAAAAGGACAAAGAGAGGCCTTTAATAATTATTTTAAAACAGAGGCATTTTCCTCATTGAAGTGTTTTTTTTTATTCATCTTTACGTAAGGTTTCCTGTATCAAAACATAGCTATGGGAAGGAAAATGCATGGAAATCAGTAGGAGTTGTGCTGATTTCAAGGAAGAAAGCTTTCATCACTAGATATTAACTATCCACCTAGTAGAAGTCTGTCCCTTGCACTAACTTGCATGCCCTCATGGGATATCTTTCATTTCCTCTTTTCCCATAAAACTGGAGGCTTTCAGATGAGACATTTACAAGCATATCTTTCTCTATATAGAACTGACATCTCTATGACACCTTTCTTTCAGGTAATGTTTGTTCTGGCACCTTTTTGCTCTGCTTTCTCCCATGGTGTGCTGGTTTGGGGCTCTGGGAGGCTAGTTTCTCTGTTCCAGAGATGGCTGGATTTCAATATGCTGTGAGAATGTAGACACTAAAGCAGTCAGGGTAAAGATAAATAAATCATAAATTAATGTAGATTATTCATGTTGTTCTCTTGGAAGACTGCTCAATGATGCAAAGTTCTACTAGTGAGGATCTGCAGCGTTGAAGATTGAGAATATTTCAATATCTGTCTTGCACATTTAAGTATGGGTTTTAAATAACTATTTTCCACACTAGCTAAATGTTACGAATCAGGGAAGTGACATAAAATAATGATTCTTAAGCTAATGCTCTTTACAGTTTTCCCATGCATTCTGTATCACAGAAATTTCTTCAAAATAAGTACTGCAGCTTTCAAAGACTCTCATTTACAGACACATTATATTTGGAATTAACCTTCTGCAAAATCTTTTGTCTCCTTAAAAGCGAAGACAGTGCAGCTTTTTGTGTGGCCTTTGTTCCAAGTGTGGCCTCCCTGGTAGCTATAAGGCAGTTTCTGAAGGGAGCTGACACCAAAAGCAATGAGCTGCCTTGTGTTGTTCCTGTTATTTACAACCTTTAATTCAAGGCGTTGCAGGAAGAAAGTGATACCATCAGCTCAAATAGAATTTTGCTTATTCCCTCCTTAGAAGTGTCATTGACCTGTGGGGAAACTATGGGATGCCCAGGCAGTTGCAATACAACACACTCAAAGGCCAGAGTAGTAAAACATATTATTAAATGTCAATGAATACATTTAGGCACTGGGATGCAGAAAAGGTACCTTGTTTTCCAGACTCAGATTGAAGAGAACAGAAGGCAGCACACAGATCTATGGCAGACACATAGATCAATGAAGGACGCTTTTAAAAAATGTATACATCTGGAAATCCTTTAAAATGTCTTTTGGAGGAGTGGAAGAGATAGTCATTAATTTTGCATTGACTGGTTGTAAAATATACACAATTAAGCAAGTGTCTTCATCCCCCAGGTGATTAAGATTGAGGCACTAGAACAGGTATGAATACAGGGCTGTTATGCTGTCAGCAGTGCCATGAGCAGAACCTGTGCAGGGTGTCCACATCAGCACTGAGCTTGTGGGAGGAAATTACCAGTTACAGAACTGGAGCACAGCTCCATTTTTACTGAAACCTCCCACGGGATTATATTTTGCCTCCTAAGGGATGAGTCTGGGATTATGGATATGAGATAGTTTTATTAATTGAACATTAGCAAAAATAGTCCTCCATTCTTAATTTGGGTAAGGTTTCAATAAAAGGGCTTGTTTTGTGTATTACTTGATGCCCAAAACATACTAAGTGCAATGGTAAAAATAACTAGTAGTCAAAGATTTTATAATGATGGTAGATCTTGACACAGCAGCTAAGAATAGCTCCAGCAGAAGCGAGAATACTAGAGAATAAGGTTTTCAAACTGCTCATTGGTGCATGATTTTTTTTTCAGGATGGAAGGATGAATGGTTTATATGTTAGGTGGTGAACTAAGCCTTGGGATTTTAATGAGGTCCAGACATTCTCAGACAGAGGAAGAGCAAAAGTTCTGCTTTTGGTGTTATTTCTGGATCACTGTCAATAGTGCAACATCCTAGTTCAAGGCAAGACTAACTTCTAACAATGCTGCTGCTTTATTAGTAAAAAAGTTTGTAGTTTCACAGCAGTGAATGACAACCAAATTTTGCTGGTCAAGGTCTTAAATGCTATTTTCTCCACTCTAACTCAACTTCTTTCTTGGATTCATAAATGTCATGCCAACTTTTCTTCAACTGTAATTTCTTCTTGATTTTTTTCCAAGGTGCACACTTGAATAGGAACAGATGGCACCTGATACTGTCAAACGTGAGGGCTTTTCTATAAGTGATTTATAGCTGTGGCTCTTCCTGTATTTTGAGCATGTAGCTTTGCAGTTTAGATATTATATAGATTAAGTGCTTTGCCTCAGGATCTGCTGCATGACCACATTGCTCTAACCACTGTGCAAGTTTGTGCAAGGATACAGTTGCTCTTTTGAAGTTAAAAAGTTTTTTGCTATACAAAGCTTGTTTCAGCAGAATGGAACATCATATGTCATATAACACAGAGGAGAATATCTGTCTTGGTTTATGCTATTTTCATGGCTTTTGTAATCTTTTCACAGTTTAATTTTACCTTCACTGTCTAAAGTCATGCAGCTCGGTAACAGTTGTGCCTGCACTAAATGGCTGAATTAAAAGGCACTATTAATGCTTGGGCAAGTCACAGGGGTATATGCACATGTTCTTCTATTTGGATTGCATTAAATGAGTTTTCAGAACCATATGGCAACGTACCTTAACTATTCTTTCTGAAAGAGTCTAACTGTTGCAGCCTTCTGTTCTAATTAGTTACATCTTCTGAGCTTTACCAACTCACTGGAAAAACTCCACGCTTAATATTGCTTAAATTTTACCCAAATGCCTTTTGTTCTTGTGGGTGTATTTTGATACTGTGCATGTGAAATGCAGATAGCTTCTTAGTTACTTGCTTTACTTTTAATATCTCCCCAGACAATACATCACTATTTGAAAACAGTTACCATTGTTTATTACGGTGAGAAGTATTTCGCCTAAATAGCTGGGATTTGATGAGTTGTAGAAGTCATACAAATATTCCTGCTTTGAAACTAGAAGGAGCCTGGAGAGCTGCAGTGAAATATATTATCTGTGTTCTTTCCACCCTCTTGGGGACAGGGAAAAGTGGATCATGTGTGTTTCAAATGGGAGTGTGCTAGCCCATCATTTCCAGGTGTTGGAATATTCTTCTGGAATACATTCTTTATAGAGGACTTAAATGACAAATCCTTTGTATAACATTATTTAACTGCTTTTTAAAACAGCCAAATAATTCTCACTACGTGAGTAAGTTATAATAGGGTTTTGCAAACACAGCAGCATGTTCTCGACTGCTGAGCTGAACTGCTGTATCCACTTTTCATTAGCAGTGGGATGATATTGGTGAGGTTTGTACTATTCAGTCTGTTAAAGGTGGAACTGTGTCTGCACTGTGTGTAAATTTGAACTTGCATCTTAAATGGGAGTATCGAATTTATTGGTTTTATTATCCAAAACAGTTCAGAAAATGGAATAAGCACTAAAAGTTGGTTAGCATGAATATATGAAGACAGGTAACTCTTTTTTTAGAAATTTGTAGGCTCTTTGTGTGTAGAAAATGGAAAATACCTTTTCATCAGTAAAAAGAAAACTCTGTTCTCTTGTTCCCAAAGGCACTGTGCGAGTAAGAATAATATAAGATGTAATATCAAATCAATCACATTTACATTTCAAAAGCATCCTTCGTAAAAGTGCCCCAGAGGGCTGAATTCTGCTAATAAAAACACAAATAAAGTAAAATATTTAACAAGCGATATCAAGCACAGGTAGATTGTGCATGTTTTGTTAGTCTGACCTTAAAAATGAACAGGAAATCAGAATTTTTCAAAAAAAGTTTAAAAATTCCAATGTCTAAAGGTAGGGACCAAAGAATACAAACAGAGCTTGGAATCCATAATATCTGCTCATGATCAGAGAGGAAAGCCACTGAGGCTGAATAGAGATATTGGCCTGAACAAGAGAGAAAAAAGGGTCATATGGGTGTGAAACTCCACAACACTGTATTGAAGAGTCAATGTGTTGCCTGGGGAAAAAAAAAGCCTCTTAATTGATTGCTTGATATAAGACTAAAGCTGTAGGATCAGACAGTCAGAATTCAAACCTTTTCTTAAATTTATTCCCACTTTGTCACAACTGGGTTGTACTTTCAGTCAGGCTTTGAAAGGGAATGAATAAAGAGTGGAGATTTATGTTTAAAATGGCTTACAAGGGCAGGTGGCCTTGGATGGCCTTTGATCCAAGGACATTGTAAGCTGGCCTTTTATCATAATAATTTTCATGCTTTTCTTTAGCATCAAAATGGTTCCTTTTAAAGGGTTTAAAACAGGACAGACCCACAGGCTTGTGTATAATGTTACTGCCTCTCCTTAACTTCTTCAGAGCCTTTTGGGTTGCTCTGCAGGTGACTTTATTTCAACATACTTTTTTTCTTTTTATGTTGGAATGCAGTATTTTTTGCCCTGTATTTTTGCTAATAGATATTGTTCTGAATTGGACTAAAACTGTTGCTGCCAATGGGGAAACAGAAGTTGCCCTTCATCTGGGAATACTGTTATGACACAGAGATGCTCTTTTACAGAACAGATGGTAGAGTGATAGCAGCTTCCACTTCAAACACGAGCAGGCACAGGGTGCATGTGGGCAGAAGGTTTTGTTGCAGATGATTTTATGAAGCCTTGGATATACAGGTGAGATAAAGTAGATGGGGTACTGGAGCAGTAAGAGAGGCATGTATTTAAAGCATTGGATATTGTCACAAAATCCCTGGCATTCAAGTTCAGAGTAAAAGCCAAAAAGTCCTTCTGAACTAAGTGTCATCTAGAAACAAGTTGGGTACTCTGTGAGTAAAGAAAATATCTCCTTTTACTTTAATTTCTATTGCATTCAAGGTAAATCTGTGTGTTGGCGATTTTTTTTTTTTGGGGGGGGTGGGTTGTTTTGTTTTATTGATTGGGAGGGTTCTTGGGTTTTTTGCTTGGGGTTTTTTTTTTTTTTCCACTTTTTTATTATCAGACAGAATTGCATGAGATACTTGGTTCTATCATAAATTTCTCACTCTAATCAGAATAAACTGCAGCACTCGTGAGCTGGCTGATGAATACTGTGAAAAAGGATTATCAGAAGTATGAATTCTGTTATTTGCTGTTGTGTCTCAGTTGTTGCTGTAAACAAAACCCTTACACTTTCTCCATGGAAGCATTTGGTTCCGGATAACAGGAAGTGTATTTATGTAGGAGTCTGTGTAGTGGCTTCTGACTAGTGCTGGTCCATGATAAGGCTTGGACTCGGTGGCTCTATGGTGCCACTGCTAACAGAGCCTGAGCACTTTAACTGTGACCTTTGCAGACATTCACACACCCTTACATTGACTCATTTGTCCCGCGGACACATCGCTACCTGACCCTCTTAATGAATCTCTGTGCTCTGGAAGCCATGAGAACAGACACCAACAGACTATCTAAAGTCAGTTTCTTAATGAGTAAGAAGTCTTTCCATCAGTAATGGCATTAACACAACATGCTTGCCTCAGGATGGGACTATTGTGTCATTGTATGTTTCCCTCCCTCCTTCCACACCACAATAACTCTTACTTTTCTGGCTGTTTCCTCACAGCCTTTACAAAAGAGCATCTCCTTGCCATACTTGTCCTTGTTGTTGTCTAGTTCTTTTCCTTTGCAGCAGGGCTTTCTCAAATCAGTGCTATGAGAGATCCTGAGCTCAGGGAGGCCTGGGTTCCTGGCTAGTCTGTGTATGTTGGAGTGGACCAGAAGTGCAGTGGGTGTAGGTAACTTTTGAGTATACCCTGTCAAGAAGATTTTCATGAAACTTGCAAGGAAATCTGACTATTGAAAGTGGTGAATAGACAGGCAGGTTAGAGGCATCTGTGCCTTCTTTTCTTAGAACAGCAAGCTAAAAATAATAAACGAGAAGGACGATGCTGGAAAAATACTGGAATGCTCCTCACTACTTCTGGTGGGCCTTCAGCTGAATCTCGTGTTAGTGCAGACTCAATCAGTTCCTATTTGCTTCATGCAGGTGTTCAGTGCCTTCTGTAATAGTCAAGGCCTTAGTGGCAGACCTGTTTTTGCAACTGATGGTTTCCTAGCAAGGACACACCTAGGTAGAGCTCACAAGTTTCCTTTGTGTTTAAGCCGACAGATGGGGTGTGAATGCGATGGCACACGGGGCCACAACACCCCATGCAGTGCTATGGGCTCGGGGAGGAGTGGCTGGAAAGGTCCCTGGTGTGAAAGGACCTGGGGATGTTGGTTGTCAGCCAGATGAACATGAGCCAATGTGTGTCCAGGTGGCCAAAAAGGCCAATGGCATCCTGGCCTGTGTCAGCAATAGTGTGACCAGCAGGACCAGGGCAGGGGTTGTTCCCCTGTACTCAGCACTGGTGAGGCCAGACCTTGAATCCTGTGTCCAGTTTTGGGTCCCTTGCGACAAAGCAGACATTGAGGGGCTGGAGCAGGTCCAGAGAAGGGATAAAGCTGGTCAAGGGCATACAGAATGAGTCCTGGGAGGAGTGGCTGGGGCAGCTTGATGTTTTTAAAAGTCATGGTTGTTGCACTTAGGGACATGATTTAATGGTGGACTTGATGGAGTCAGATAAGTGGTTGGACCTGATGATCTTAAAGGTCTTCTCCAATGGAGACATTGATGTGATTCTATGAGCCAGTTGGCAAATAATTGTCCTTCCCTCCAGGCATCCTTTTCCTTCTTCCTACTGCATGCATGTATTTCCTTCTCTGTTTTTTGATGGTATCCTAAATTGACATGTCAGCTTCTTTATTCCTCAAGTTAATTTTCAGCCTGGTTTGCTTTTTACCCTTTCTTTTATTTGCATGTACGTGCACAAATTCACAATAGACATGACCAGCAAATCTGTGCCCCTTCCTTCTGAAGACGGTGTTTCGTTTGTATCATGACTTTGCCCCCAGGAGTTCTCACCCTGTGCATGTGTGTCACTGCAGTCAGCTCAAACACAGACCATTAGCAGCAGGGGCCTTTTTACCCTGGAGTGCTCTTTTGGTGTCCTACAGTATTCCAAACATCATCAACCTGTAGTTTGTCTGTCCGTGTTTAGGTCTGTGGAATATGAAATGTTAAGGCCCATTAAGTTTTTGCAGGAATTGGATTTTTTGCTGGAAGTGGTCTTGGGTATTTTAAGCGATATAAGGATGGGTATAAATTGAGTGGCATTTCAAAGTTTTCTTTCACTTGAACTCTCATCTCAATTGAATTGTAGTGAAGTTGTAGCAAAACATTTCATCTAATTGTTAAATAGTTCAGAGGGAGAGCTCTGTTTTAAATGAAATCTGCAGGATATGACAGCTCATAAAACAGTCTTAGGAGTGAGGCATAGATTTCACTGACAATCTTCCTGTGGTTTGTAAAAAATTCAGTGATTGGTTGTGAAACAATTAGAACCAGTTGATCAGAAGTTATTGTCTACAAAACACAGGATTTTGTCTGAAATTAATAAGAAAACAAAAAAGTGTCAGAGGATAGTGTTTCCTTCAATTTATCTTGCTTTATAGGAATATTATAGCCTTTCCCACTTCCCCAGCAATGTCTGTCTTGTGTGTATTTTCAAACCAGTAAAGTTTTGCAATGGCTTGTAAAACTACGGTGATGAAAAGTGATTTTGTGAGGTTGGAAGGGATGCCCAACTGAGTCAAGTCATTTCAGGGTGACATCTTCCGAGTCAGCCTGCTGTACTCACTTCATGTTTGTAGATTAAATACTTCTATACCAGAAATATACTCGCTATCAATTAGCAAAGCTTTTCAGTCATAAGAGTTTCTACAAGGAGGGTGATTTGGTCTTTGACTTTTGAAATAGATGAGTTTGTTTGCTTGCTGGATGCTGTTTTTACTGGCAAACTCAAGCCTTTTTGAGGGACAGCTGTCTTGAAGTATGGTCGGAAATATGTACACATTTTAATAGTGTGTTTTACCCATAGGTTGCTTTCTTTTTGCTTGAACTGTTTTGTTCATTTGCATTAACTTGACATTTGCATCTAAATACTTTGTAACTCTGGAGAAAATAGGATTAAGTGGATGGTGAAAAAACAAGATACATAGGTTTGGCCCAGACCTTGTCCTTGTTTTAAATTTCTTATACCAGAGGCTTTTCTTGAGGGCAGGATACAGGAGAAAAAGCACTGGCACTATGTGCATCTTTAACACACATGGAAGAAATCGAAATGGAGAATGTGTATGTTTTAAGGGTGTGGAAACATATCCTTACTTTTTCAATAAGGGATGCATTTGAGGTAATTTAGTCTTATCTCAAGTAATGTGAAGTACGTGGAAGAGAAATGAAAGGATATTTATTTCATAACTTATCTTTTATCTGCTAACAATATCCAAGGGTTTCTCTGAACAGTTGAAGTGTTAAGCAGTTCAGGAGCTTGCCTTGCTCTGTCTTTACTAGGTAAATATAATTTGAGTATTTATGAAAGGAATATTATCCTGCATGATGTATTTTTACCCTCCTCTTTTCTGTTTATTTACCACTCAATAGTGTTATTATGAAGCCAGAAATTCTTGGCCTTGAAAAATATAAACTTTTAAATTTTTGTCATCTTGCTGATAAAAAAACTAGGGGATATTTCCCAGCAAATTTATAACAGGATGCTGTTTGAATTAAGTAATTTCAGACTCTGGGCCAAATTAGGTTTCAGTGAAGTGGGTACAGTTTTGGCAGAAGTGTACAGGTCCATGATGGTTATGGCACATGCAGCTATTCTGGTATTCTGGTATTATGGTATAGATGGGCTCCAGGCAGAGACTTGGGAACAGTTTCTCACTCCAGATCAGCATTCAGATTCTGAGCAGTCACTGCTTTGGGCTGAAGTCAAGCCACAGAATTTGAGAAACTGAGGACCCTGGATCCCTTATGTATCTTTCATTTGGGATTGTTTGAATTCTGCTAATAGTCTCGTTCTCCAAACTGAGACTGGCAAGTTGCCCCCGCACTACAACTAACAGGTACAGCAGAGTTGTGGGCAGGTCTGCAGCATTTGTCTTGCATTTGAACACAGATCAGTCTCCAATTTCTATGGTGTGCAGGCTTCAGGAAATTTATTATTTGCTCTTTGAGATTTTTGAGATGCTGGGAAAAAAGAAAGCTCGGTCATATAAATTTAGTTTAAAAGCAACATGTGCTTACAAATACCTGATTCTAGCTGCTCTAGAAGGGTGCAGGAGGTGCTTTTTGTGATTCAATCCAGCATAAACAGTGGAGAATGCTGAAACAGGGCTTATGGTAGCTAGAACTGGGCTGCAGGAGAATGTGTGGGAATTGGAATATGTTGCTAATGTGGTAGCTTTTGCTATGAGGGTAGATCATTCCCAAAGGCACATTACAATAGTGCATCTTTAAGACATCTAAATGGTTTTGAAATTTCTAATCCCAGCCTGTTTGCCACAGTTTAGTGCTGTGTCAGGTTCAGCAGCACTCAAAGACAGCTAATAAGGGCTTTTATGCATAGTGGTGAACAGTTATTGAAATGTTAGTGGGACTCGTGTGTCAAGGGTGTGCAGTCTAGTCCCATTTCTATTTAAATCACAAGATGGGAAGCTAAGTGATGTGGAGAGGGGTCTGGTTTGCAGGAACAGAGATGGCCTTCCTTATCAGCAGAGCAGATGAATCATCTTTGCTGTGGGTCTTACTGTGGTAATGTGATTAATGCCATTTAGTCTGGAGAAATCCGTGCAGATGCATGTGTTTAAAGAAAAAAAAATCCTACCCCACCATCAGTACGTTTCTGAGTAAATTTCTTTATTTTCTTTTTCACTCATCATCAGTTTGATGAATCTGATACTGGTCTAAGAATTTGTGCTGCAGTTTTTAGTATGTCCACAGGATTTAAATACAGCAAATAATTCAGCATGCCTTCATGCCTTTACATTTTCTGTTGCACTGCCCCACATCACTGTATGCATTATATCCCTTTGATTTCTTAGCTTTCAGTAATAAATTGATCATGGTGTCAGTATACCTCACCCTCAGTGCATGGCACACCATTTGCTTTCTCTTTAGTTTTCAGAAGCTTAAGCAGAAATCATTCCCTTGATATTCTGCACTGCTGTTTGTATAGAGTACTGCTTTTGATTTTAAGACTAAAGAACCAGAAGCTGTGAGGGAGTTCTGTGACAAAAAACAAACACGAAAATTTCTGCAGTGGCGATAGAGAGGCTGTGTTCTGGAAGTAACTAATAGAAGGTTGCTTCTTGCACCTTGGCAATAATGATCTTTAAAGGAATGCTGAATCACTTAACAGAGATCCTCATTACAGGTTATGAGAAGGGCACGACACTTCATCCTCTTTGTGACTCACCAAACTTTAATTTGCCAAAGGCAATTTACAACTTTGTTCACCTCCAGTGGAAACACACACAGAAAACACTGCATGGAACTAATTCCCCACTGAGGAACAGACAGCCCCAGCCAGCTGTATTCCTCCCTGTCTTCCCACCTTCTTTCCAAATATAAGATGCTTCCAGTGTGCTTTCTCTAACATAAGTGCTGTGGCATTAAAGGAAACTCTAATGCTTATAGCTTGTCTTTCAGACAGCTGATGACAGCAAAAAAGGCCAAGTTTATTTAATGTGTCTCTTGACAAATAATAAATCAGTTTGAGCTCTCACCCTGAAATCTTGTAAAGCTCCTTTTGCTGGTGCCTTTGGAAACAGAATTCTCCATCCATAAGCATGGTGGAGAAAATTTATGACTGCAAGACCTCCCTTTCAATTTGAAAAACACCTGGACAACAATCTGAAGGGGCAGTGAGACAATATTCTCCTCCTTCTTGTAGTCAGTGGCAGTGAGATCACCCAGTTATGTTTTCTATTCCTATAAAATAAACATCCCACTGAAGTATCAGTACAGGCCAAACATCTCCTTTCAGATCAGCCCCCTGTCCCAGGAGTGCTTTCTTGGTCTTGCCTCAGGTTCTGGAACCTGAAATGAATGAGTGATGCAAGTGGCAAATAACTGAGGTCCCCTGGCTTTCACTCAGGGCTATTTCCAGTGGGTGTTTGCTAGTCCCTAGGATACATGGCATCCTGGTAGAACAGGGAGCTCTTTAAAGGATTAGGAGACCAGCTGGATGAAAGTCATCAATAACACTATTTCCACCTCAGCCCCAATGAAGCGCACAAAACCCCTCATTTTCCCTCTGAATTGTCTCACAGCAAGCCTGCATGGTGTACACACACAGCTGATTCCCTGGGGAGGAGCTGAGACACGGGGAGCTGCAGGTAACACTGATTGTGCCTGTTAACGTTCATCAGGAGAGGATTTACTGTAGCCAGCACGCTGGGGCAACCTGCAAGGAGCAGAGGGAAGGCAGGGCTTGTGTGTCACCTTCTCTCTGGACTAACTGGGGGGAACCTAATGGCTTATGGAGAGTTCTGGGAGAAGGTAATGGACTTTAAAAGCAGTGTCCTTGCTCTTAAACTAGAAGGTTTGGTTCTAGGGCATGTTGTACTAGCTGAGAAGCAGAGCTTATGGCTATATAAATACGGCTATATAAATATGTAGATTAGTGGCTGCTCATAGACCAAAGGAACTGATTTAAACCTGGTTCCTTCTGCGTGGCAATATCTAACAATAAACTAACTCCCCAGCATGCTGAAATCTGGTAACCTTCAACAAAAGCTTAGCATATACCTTTTGAGAGAATAGGCAGAAAGAAAAGGAGGCCTTGACAGGAGAAAAATAAGTAAAACAAAAATAAGACACAAGAGAATAAAAGCAGAAAGCATGAAACAAAGGCAAAACCAAATCTACTAATAAGAGAATTGTCAGACAGGAAAAAGGAATAGAGAACAAACAGAGAGCAAGACAGAAGTAATGAGACAGGGGGGAAATCGGATTCAAAATGAAATCTGGTAATAAAAGAACTGTCAGACATAAAACGAGCCAATATATGACAAAGGAAGAAAGAGCCAAGAAGACAGAGCAAGGCAATCTTTGAAGAATTAAGCTAACCAGATGTGGCCTCCAAAGGTAATTCGTAGAAAAGTTGATGTTACTCCTGATTTCTAATGAAAGCAGACTCCAAGAAACACATTTCTTTTATGCTCAAAGGAAAAAGGTGTTTGGCTTTTTTTTAAAAATAAGAAACTATATGAGAGAAATCAGAGGGTTTTTGCATTACTTTTACAAAAGTATCTTGTAGGTAAGGCTGTGCTGAAAAACAATATGAAGCAAATAAACTGTAATGTGGTTTGTGTGTTGAATGTGTTGTGCTTAGTCATCCACCCTAATGCAGGTTCCTTGACCTAGCTGCGTTGCCTTAGTTTTCTTCTTTTCAAAATACAGACTGTAATATAAACACACACATCACTAAAACTGGAATGGAACAGAATTCCAAATGGTCATAAAGGTTTTGGTTGTGGGGAGCGTTTTCTACCTTGCCAGATAGAATCTAAACTTTTCTTTGAAGACAAAGATGAATCAGGGGAGGACATGAACTGTTTTACTCAAGCAGAATAAACTCATTGACTTCAAGGGACTTAGGATAGAAAGAAAGACCTCTGATTTAAGAGGCTAGCTCAAGAAACCCAGAAGTTGACTTCAAATGCTCATAATGTTGGATTTCTTAAAATTTCTTGTGTCCAGAGGAGTGTATACAATAAAAAATTAAATACACATATTGGCAGTGCATGTCCCAGGTGCGTGCTGCCTGCCTCACAGCCACTCCCTGCTTACCAGCAGCAGTGGCTGCCCGTGGGAACAACAGCTTCATGCTCTCTGGAAGCTCATCATGTCCTTTACTTACTTAATTTTGGGTCAGACCCTAAAATGGGTTCAGCTGAGATGTTATCAGCATGTTCATTCTGGAATCTTGCAATGCTTTCTTTCTTTCCTCTTATAAGACATCTGAGGATGCTTTCAGAAAGATACTTATATCTTGTGGTTGCTTTCTTTAACTTGTACAAAATACAAAGCTTTTTCTTGCCATTTTGGGCAGACAGTGAATTCTGGTCTGTGCTGATTTATCAGGTGGTACTTACAAGGAGTTTAGCCAAACAGTCCCTTGCTTGATGTGTAGTATTCCACTTGAAAACTGCTTATTTTACCTCATTTCCTTTTCTCAGTTAGATGGCTAAAACTTCAAGTAGAAATAAAAATTAGTAATAATAAAGAATAAACATACTTCCTTATGTACCAGAATATAGATATTTGCAGAAAGTGTTGCTATTTGTCAGATATTTGGATAGAAATACCAGAAATAGCAACTGAATCACTAATGCAGGCAAACTAAGCAGAAACTCATGGACTGAAGGTGAGGTCAGGACTGCTGCAGAAATAAGTCAACCCATGCCTTCCTGTGAACTTCAGTGGCCCTTGGAGGAAGTTCTTAGTCATCATCATTAGTGTTCTAGTGGTGTTAAAAATAATAATTCATCCTATCTACTTCTAGTTTTGAGGGTAACATAGAAGAAGATACCAGCTCTGTGGACACAACTTTTTGGGTTTTTGCTTGGTTTGGTTTTTGTTCATTTTTTTTCCCCCCTTCTTTTCTATATATTTTTTTAAGAAGAAACTAATGCATTTTCTGTGTCTGTAGAAATGGAACACTTACACTGGGATATACTTGAAGCAGTAGTTCTAGCCACATGTATGTAGCTATGTGAAAGTTAGTGGGAAGGTGACATTCGGAGAACTCTTCTGAGAGCACTCAGGGTGACAGTAGGGAATGAATAATAGAAGTGGTGCTTGCAGAGTTTTCTCTTGTGAGATTTTCCATGTCCTAGGTTATCATGTTTGATGCACTCAAAGTAGTAGGTTACCTTAAGGTACCTTACAGTTGGCCAAATTGTAGGTTAATCTGCTTGGGGTTTGGGGGAAAGGGGTGGGAGTGATGGGGTGTTTATATTTAGTCACTTGGAGAGAAAACTTTAGAAATGTAGGTTGGAATACAATTCATATAAGTAAATGTGTTTGGGTTTTGAGATATTTTCTTGGTCCTGTTCACAGTTTACAAAATGGTCTTTGTTTGCAGCATCGCCTTCAAGTGAAAGATTGTTTCACAGAACTCTAGTAAAAGCTTGAATGTAGGAAATTTGGTCTCCATACAGAAGTTCTGGATCTCAGACAATTTCTCAGATGAAATTCATATCGTATTTGGAGATGAAGTTAATAATTTATGTAACTGTATTGGAATTAAGCTACTTAGGGTTTCATGTGCTTATAAGGAAACTGCATACAGAATGATGCCTTAAGGATTAAACTCTTGGTGGTGGCAATAAATAATGCAGAAAATTCAAATATTGAATGCAGAAGAGACTTCAATCAGGCAGAGCCTTGCTGACATTTCTTTTCACACTACTCTGTTCATATTTTTTCTACTGTTGTTCCTGAAACCAGTGGCCTCCTCTTGAGAATTTTATCATGAGCGATATGTACGCTTTGGTGTGGTTTAAAAATGAGTACTCAACTTGAAGGCAAATTGAAAATGCAGGAGGGTGGAACCCAACAGGGTCAGGTCCCAAGTGAATCTCTGTGCATTTCACTGAACAATTTCTACTGAGTTGTCGTGTAAATGATAATAAAATAGTAAAAGTCCTTTGGGATTTGAAATCAATAGCCAAGAGTAAAGCTACACATCTGTTGCATTTACTTTTAATTATTTTCAAGAGGGAACTATTTTAGAATTAGATTTTTAGATTTTTTTATCCAGCAAATGACACAGCTGCTTTAATAAACAGTTCAGCAAGAAAGACATATAAAAGCATTAAGAGGAACGTGCAAAGACAAGAGTTCAAAAGCTGAAACATCAAGCAGTGACAGAGTTGGTGAGCTGTGAAACCTTTAATTCTGTATTCTTTTGGGTTTCCTTTATAATGGAACCACTGTAACCTCCATCTACCTGTCAGCCATTATTGTTAGCAACAAGAACAGGGCTCAAAGTCTGGAGTGTCTGTGTAGAAACATGAAATAAGATTATTTTGTGTTCCTAACGAGTAACCTGGAAAAAGCTTGGGCTTGCATGATGGGTGATGTTCCCCCACTCACACACAGACTTTGGTAGCACAGTTTCTGACTTTTTAATAAGTATATGTCTTCAGAACCTCTTTACTCTGTACCTGTAGGGGTAAAACTGTTGGCTAGGCGTTAGCAAACACTATAAAAAAGTGGATCATTGCATCAGGAGATGGCAGCCATGGGAATGTAGAAGCCAGACATCCCTTCCCTGGTGTCCCAGCCTTGTCAGTGCCCTCCTCAGGGGGTGTAAAAGATCTTTTTTCTTCCACCATGTGGGCAAGCCTCAGGGGAAGCCTTGTGCTTCTGTGCAGGACTTAGAGGCAGGCTGCAAGTGTACCAGAGCATTTTGTTTGTGCTGGGAAATACTTGAACAGGTAGTCAGTTAACAGGCCAGAGCTGTCTGCAACTGCCATGGAAGATTCTGTCTGGCAAGTGCTATGGCTACAAAAGGACCAATGGCTTTAATTTGGTGAGGGAAAGATTTCTGTTCTCTCTGAAGAATGACAATGGCAGAAAAACCAAGGGACAAATTCTATGCACTTTACAGCAAAATACTATTTCACTCTATTTGACTCTATTTATTTTATAGAGTTAAAAACCAGAGTATTCTTTTTCAGTGGTAGAAGCTTGCAAGACTGGGTACTGTTAGAGTTTAAAAACATGTATTTTGCTTAAGAATGCTAAAATAACAAGTAAAAACGAGACAATTCAGAAGCAGTGTTATGAGAAAAGTGTCTGAAATAAAACTGCAGGAAAGCAGAAAAGAAATTAAATGCCAGGTTTCTGTGAAAGATGGCCTGTTCTTCCTCCTGGGAATAGAATTTTTAAGGATTCTAAAATTATAGACTGACAATTCCTTATACAAAGAAGACAAATTTTAAATTTTATTCATAAAACTGAAAGTGAGATTTGCATGGGAAATAGCTGGAAAGCTCTTCATCTTAATTTGAATCAGAAGACTCTTTGCAGGAGTTAGTTATAGCAGAAACTCTTTCGAACAGGTCAGTGTAGAAGCAAATTCCCAGGCTGTATTACTGGGAAAGATATGTAGCTGGCATTTTATCAGCTACAATTAAAAACAGCAAGGGGTAAAAAGATGCCTTGGTGGTTTAGTGGAAGCTCTGTATTTGAGTTGAAGCCCTGTTTGTTTTTCAAGAACCAAAATATGATCTAGACTTGGAACAAGGATGCTATTCCATCCAGTGCAGGTGGGCATGCTGAATGACAGCACTCAAAGAGCAGAACAGCCTTTTAAACAAGTAACTGTGATGATGATGAGGCCACTTTGAGAGCCTTAGAGCTGTTGTAAACCCGTGGAAATTGTGCCAGGGAGTTCAAGCAGTACAGTCTGC
The DNA here is from genome assembly GCA_013400495.1 of Nicator chloris. Classification (NCBI taxonomy): domain Eukaryota; kingdom Metazoa; phylum Chordata; class Aves; order Passeriformes; family Pycnonotidae; genus Nicator; species Nicator chloris. The sequence goes on along the minus strand of WAAE01012136.1, from coordinate 21,353 downwards.
TGTGGAAGTGCTGTACACAGAGCAGGAGGCGATCAATGGAGCTGCGGCGTTTCTTCCCAAGGGAAAGAGCTCTCCAAAGGCAAGCCACTGAGGGTGGAATGGAATGCCAGTAACGTGGAAGGTGTGAGAGCTGGAATCAAAGCAGGCTTTTCAGACAGAGCCCAGACACAATGGCAGAGGGAGAAAGTTTGCAGCTGGTTTTGTGCACATTCCAAGAATGCAGACAGTGGAGATGCTTTCAGGGTTCTGTGTGCAGGGGGACCATGTGGGAAACCTGAAGAGGCAATGGAGGGTAAACCTTCAGGACAAAGACTGTCTGGCAGACTCCAGTGCCTCAAAGTTCTGTGCTATTCAGAAAAACTGTAAGATTCATGGGAGCAAGGTTACTACAGAACTTGAGTTACAAGGACCAAGTTATTTTTTTATTTCCCTCCCAAGTAACAAACCCAGACTAGCTATAGAAGTTAGTGTTCCATCACTGCAGTAAATGCCCAAGTCCAGGGAGGTGTGAGAATCCAGGTGTGCTGATTCTTCTGTCAGTGGCTAGACAGTGATCTCACCTGTTGATAGAAAAGTCACTGGAAATGGAAATTTTTCTTGATGTAACTTTGTCTTACATTGGATATTATGGGTGGAAAAGGAAGAGCTGCTTATTAGAGAAGTAGGCATAAACTCTTTTTAAAGCAGAAGGCTTCTTTATTCAATTTGCAAAAGGCTGTCTGAGATCCAGTGTGGTGCATGTTTGGAAGGCCCATTATTGTCAGTATTTCCAGTTAGATACTACGGAACACTCCTGTACATCCTTACATGCACCTGCAGATTGAGGGGCTGCTCTGTGCTTGTCCATCCTGTGGCCAGTGTGTTTGATCAAAACTCTTTAAAACATTAAGGGATAGCTGCAGTTGAGTAGCTTGGATCATAGAAATGCTATATTTGATATTTCCCACATCGATCTATCGAATCCTTAAGCACGTTAAATGTGGTTGGCTTATGTGCAGATTTAGATGCCTCACCCCGTGAATCAACTCTAAATTTAATTAAAGTCAGCTGTTCTAGTTGGGCTCCAAGTAGCAGGACACAAGGACACTGCATGACCCAGCTGGTGTAGCATCATGTGAAGATAGTACAAGGTGGTTACTTGACCACACCCTGCGTGCTGTGGCATTCCAAGCATCTCAGTTCAGTCAGTTGTAGTTCAGTGTTATTTATGCCCGTTTTTCCCCCTTTTGCTTTCCCATATTTTCACTTCCTTATCACTGTCAAAGTCTGACATTAACTTACATGTGCACTCAGAATCACCAGGGCAGAAATACTCAACATGCTGATTGTAGAACACATTCCAGCATCGTAGCAGAGACATGGGTGCCAGAATAATCAAAATTGGAGAGGTGCAAGTACAGAATTCCTTCTCTACTTAAATTAAAAAAAAAAATCCTCCTTTAGTGGTTTTTGTTGGAAATTATTGACTGCTATGTAGGCTGAAAGCTTGATTCAGTGTTCTTTGCTGAGAAAATTACAGCAAGTTATCTCACCATCTGTGATACTCGTGTGGATTCTTCAGAGGAATGGCACAGTTGTTATCAATCAAATTGCTTTATCAAACAGACCTCTGCACTCTGCACTATCAGAAGAGTGTGTTCATAGGACAAAATAGAGAAAAATTATATAATGTATTACTCTCCTCTATTTCTTTTTAAGATGCTTGGCTGCTTGATTTACTGCTGTCCAAGAAGGCAGGTTTGCTGAATTCATGTGTGCAAAACACTTGAGATGCACATTCTGCACAATACCCTCAGAAAATGCTTTCACTCTGCAATGCCCTCCAGCAGTTGTACAAATCAGAAATGTAAGTCTGTAGGTTGTAATCTTTTAAGACAGCTTTCTCAGTCTTCTGGGCTGTGGTATAATCAGACAGCATTTCTGGAACATGCCAAACCAGTCAGGAGTAGACATTTTTCCTACTCATTGGATGGGATTTTTCAAGATGCTGTCATTAAAATCTTATTCCAAAATGTTAATTGAACAATATCAGATTCTTGCACGCCTGCATTTCTTTTTCTTTCTTACAATTGAGTTTAGTAATATAAATGTTTCTCAAGCCAGCTAGCCAATGTCTGGGAATACAGAGCAGATGTCTCTAGTGAATTTTCTCTGTTTTTCTTTCATTAATTAAATATCCGACATTGTAGCATCCTCATTTCTCACTTGTTTGAACTGGATCAGCTTCCATTCTCAGAACATTTCATTGCACCAATTCATTCTAATCACACTGCTGCCTTGAGCTTGTATTTAATCGCATCCCTGGGAGTAGAAGCTGTGTACTTCTATCCACATGTATTGTACATCCCCAAATTTCAGAACTTTGTTGTTGTGGTTGTTTTGTTTTGTGGGTTTGGTTTTGTTTTTTTCACCTCCCTGGCTTTTTGTATAAGCCTCCCATGCACCTGAACCTCATGGAATGTATTTTGCTCTTCATTTCTAGTGAGATGCCAACATAGCAAGATTGTCTGACGAGATACATTTTTGTCTACTTATCAGTCTGTAACTTCAACCATTGATATAAAAATACCACAGTCCAATTAAGATCTGTGACTTACTGTAGCTGTAGTGTTTGCATCTTTCAGCCTCTCATTTAGTTCATGGGATTTAAAAACCTCTATTTTTTCTTCATCTTGAACTGAATTTTTTTAAGTGATGAAAAGCAGAAACAGTTCAATTGGCGTAAATACATCACATTAGCTGGAGTGTGTGAGAGAAAATCAGGCTCTGTCGGTGCAGTGTGGTTGTGGAACTATGGTCACGCGTGATTTAACAAATATTTGCATTTTCCAGCTTGGTTGCATTAAAGCATCTTCTGAAGTGAATTTGAATTACATGTGTGTAATGGCACTTGGGGTTCTGACTTTAGCTGGTCAAGTCTGATGAGCTGCTGAAAGAATTTTAGAATTTCTTCACACAGCTGATTTTTGAGTAAGCAAGTTTTTCTCCTTGTGTGGTGATCTCATGTGCCCTTTGTCCTCTTTACACTCTCCTGCTCCCCTGCTCTCTCTTTCTGTACTCTGGACATGCAAGATGGCAAACAATCTGTCAAGTCTGGAGCTATGTACATGTGCTGGCCAGCCAGCAAAATGTCAAGTAGAATGTTGAATAGCTGAGTGGAGCCTATCTGACCTCAAGTGTGGGTACTGGTGGTTTTTTCTCTTGGGAATTTAATTAAGTCTGAGATAAAAGACCAGCCTAGCACTCTTTATCATTTTGTCAAAATTTGCAAATGCATATTAACTATGGGTGGAAAGAAGGGATAGCAGACAGATAAACTGCATTCAAATTATAACAAGAAAACCTTTCTGTCCACAACCAATAACAAAAGCCCCCCACTACCCCAAATCCCTAATATTAATGTGTTTTCAGTAGTGAGTTCTTATATTAAAGATGTTTACTCCCTATAGTTCTTACTTTTCATCTAACACTGAACTACTTAATGCTTATATGCTTCTAACAAATGGAACTAAAATTGTGTAATGTGCACTTATCTTTGGCAACAGTTCAAGAAGAATTCTTTTTGCCTTGGAAGGATTAAATTCTCTCTTAATTGCTTTAAAATGTTCTACTGGCCACGCTGCTCAATATAGTTACAACTGTGAATCCCTGTATGGTCCTGGATTTGCTATAGAATTTACTGAAGCCAGCAATATCCAGAATTAGAGTATTTCAGCCTACTTTATTAAGTAAGTCCCTAAGAGTCTTTGCAGTTACACTGTACTTAAGTGCTTCAAAAAAATTATTTGACACTCTGAGTTGGATCCTGTCTTACTGTTCCTATGACATGAAGACTGTCAAGAAATGCCTGGGAGGAACAGGTGGAGCTATGATAGAGGTAGGATGTTTTTGTTATCCTCAAGTTTGAAGGTAAATAAGAAAAATCCATACTTGAAAAGCTGTTTGGTCAGTCCTTACTTATCATGTATTTTAAAATTGTGCTGTGCAAGCCCACAAGGAAATAACTGGAAGAACAGTCACAACTGAAGTTTATACAGCCATGCTTATGTGTCTGTTTATCTCTCTTTCCAGTCCTCTGCTCCAAGTAACTTCTACATTTCCTGACAGAGGAATGTGAGTAGCTCTGAGACAAAGCTTTGTGAGAGGGAACCTTTTTTCCACAAAACTTCCAATGAAAGTTGAGGATCCAAAGCAAGCTCCCAGGCTAAGGAAAGGCAGGCAAAGCTGAGCTGTAATACACACTCTACATACTCTGCCTGGCAGCAGCTGCCAGTTAATCAATGCATATATAATTTGTTAATAACTGCAGTGTATGTGGTCTGTGGCTTGGGGAGAGTGTCTTAGAGGACATATTTTCATTATTTCCATTATTCATGGAACACCTTGTAGTGCTAAATTATATACAAGCAGCAGGAAGATGGAAAACTCATCTCTGTTTGATCATAAACTGCAGAAACCTCCAGGGACTAATGAGTGTGTTGCTGCTTTGTGCTCTCACTGAGGCCCAATGACAAACAGAACGTCCACAGCCAGATGCAGATGAGAAATCATCCATCTGTACTCTGACTGTCTTTGATCTGACATTACAATTGGGTAATTGCAAAGGGCAAGCAGTGCATGTGGGCACTCACGTGCATACAAGGGTATCTCAGCTCTGGTATTTGCTTCTTTACTTTACAATCCACAGGAAACTGTGAGGATGTCTTACTTCCATTAGTAACGTTATCATTGCTGTTATATTCTGGACAAATGCACTGTTTGTAGTGATATGAAATCTTTCCCCTGAGACTCTCCTGTTTAAATATCCTCCTTTTGTTTGAAATAAGACACACTTTAAGTTTCATTTTTCTTTTACTTCTGCCTCCTTCAGATGTTAAAGAGTAAGATATTGTATAAATTCTGCTTGCAGGAGTTCATTCCACTCTCATAGGACCATAAATGCATTGTAAAGTGCATGTGTTGGGGTTATCCTCCTTTGGTCTCTTTGTCACTGTGTACCAAACAGTTCTACTCCCAGAGAATGGAACGTTATGCCTACAATATTTTTATCACACTATCTATAAAAGACAAGCTGTGAAAACTGCACCAGGAAGGTACAAGATCAGAATAAGGGCCAGTTGTTTTACAGCAGCACTGTGCTGCTATCATGTGCCTTTTAGGTCTGTTTTCCAGCTCTCCTACCACTTACTCTTCTGTTGAAAAATGACCTAGGGAACCAACCATTGTGGTCAGCTCTGGATGATCAAAGCAGGAGAAAAATCAAAGAAAAAGCAATGAGGACATGAGTTTAAAAGAAAAGGATGGAAAGGGGGAGGTATGGATAATGAGTTTCTTAACCTCATCTGCAAGCCCCAGTTTCAAATTTGTTTATATTGAGCAGGAGAAGTGGGCTATCAGCAATATGTGACTTTTACTGGAACAGACTTTAGTGAGCTCAGATGTTCCTCAGAAGTTAGGAGAAATTTTCTGCTTCTTCTGACAGATTTAGGAGCAGATTTCTGCAGTGGCTGCTTGCTGCACCTGCAGATTCCTACATGCAAGCAAGCTCCTGGAGTCACTGTGGGATGCCAGTGGAGCCAGGACAGAGACTGATCTTGCCCCCTGAAGGTAGTGCTCTTCAGCAGCTCCACAAATGAATGACTTGGATGCAGGACTGGAAGGGATGCTGAGTAGTTTGCATATTATACAAAACTGGGAGGAGCTGTTGACTCCCTTGAAGGCAGGGAGGCCGTGCAGAGAGACCATAACAAATTAGAGGGCTGAGCAATCACTGACCATGTGAGGTTCAACAAGGAAAGGTGCTGGATTCTGCATATGGGATGGGGAAACCCTGGATGTATGGACAGACTGGGGAATGAGAGGCTGGACAGCAGTGCCGTGAAAAAGGGCCTAGGGGTCCTGGTTGATGGCAAGTTGGACATGGTCAGCAGTGCCCTGGCAGCCAGGAGGGCCAAGAGTGTCATGGAGACATCAGGGACAGCATTGCCAGCTGGGCAAGGGAGGGGATTGTCGTGCCCTGCTCTGCTCTGCTCTGGGGCAGCCTCACCACGAGTGCCGGGNTCTTCCCCCAGAGGGTGGTTGGGCAGTGGGTCAGCTCCCCAGGGCAGTGGTCACAGCACCAAGCCTGCCAGAGCTAAAGAAGTATTTGGACAACGCTCTTGGTCACTTGGTATGTCTCTTGGAGATGGTCCTGTGCAGGGCCAGGAGCTGGACTTAATGATCTTTCTGGGTCCCTTCCACCTCGACATACCCTCTGATTCTGTGATTTCTTCTCAAAAAGAAACCATGCAACAAATAAAAGGCATTTTCAGACACTTTTGTCTCTTTATGTTGCTTGCTCTCCATTAATCTCTTGGTGCCTCATGCTTAATAGCCTTGCTAATAAAAAAAGAAAATCAATTTCACTTCACTAGATTTCCCAGAGAGATAGCAGAAAGTGTTATTGGTGGAATCTATTCATGAAACTTTGCTATAAAAGAACTCCAGCCCTTACTGAGAGCTGCACCAATACTTCTTACAGGGGATCAAGGGCCATGCTGTGAGGTCCTTCTTCCTGTGACCCTCTGGTGCAAACATTTCATTTGAATTCAGCACATTTAGCATCTGCTAAATAGTTCATCAGAAACACACTATTTCCCTGAGAAAAAGTGTTCTTCCTTGGTGCTGTAAAATGTCATAAAATTATAGCTAAGGCAGTGGTGTTTATCGTGTCGTGTTACTCAATGTGCCTATGTATGGGTTGAACTAGGGATTCATGGAGTGGGAAGAAGGTTCTTTTCCTTTGTTCCAGCCTTTCCTTATTTAGTCACAATATTATAAATGTACATCTAGTCAGTTTGAGCTTTCCTGAAGCCTTGGGAAGCGTGGTTTTAGGTTTCTGGGTTCAGTGATCTGCTTTTGTTCTGCGCGGCGTCGGTGTTAAAAGCTTAGGTGTTTTAAAACAACACGTACAGCAGAACAGCACTTCCATCTGCCCCTGCTTACAGGGTGTTCTGGAGGTCTCTGAGCATGGGAAACCATTCTGTCCTCTCTTCAGTTTTTGAAACAGAACATTTTGGTAGTCTCTCAGTATATTCTAAAGGGGTTTTACAGGTAAGAGCTCCATCTGTCAACGTGGAAAACATTTTACAGTTTATTAGACATAATAAGTGTGACATAGTTTATCAGAAAACACAGGGACTAATTCCTGTTGAAAATTTACATGTGAATACAAGATTCTAATCTAGATTACTTCCCATTCCTTGTTTGGTGGATGCTATGCTGCCATAAAGACCTTGTAATTAAATTGTTAAACCTAGCACCCAGGAATCAGATAGATGTTTGGAAGAGATCTAATCCAAAATCTGTAGAAATTGATTTGTCATGATTGGAAGGGTGAGGAAAAATAGCAAAATCATGCTTAAGTTCTGTATTTGCCTTCCTTACTGTATATATTTTCTGCTAGCTACTGCTTAGGGTTAAATATTTGCCTGAGGCCGTACAGTTTTCCAGCAGAATAGGTGACAAATTAAGTGGCTTGTAAGATATGGGTTAACAAAGCTCCATTATTTGAGTGGCACAGTCCTTCTCACCTTGAACTTTTAAAATTGAGAAATTTTTACTTAAATCCACTTCTAGCTTGTGGTCATGTTAAGCAATAATACAGGCTATATATAACAACAGCAATTTACTTCAATCTTTTTTTTCTTCCCTCCCTTCTTGCAGCCCTCCAGGGTGTTGGAGCTTCCATCAGATGATGTATTCCTAGTTAGAATTTAAGTCTAGTGACTGGAAGTTCAAGGTTCGCATCTGCTCAGAATAATATTCCTGGACTATTGCCTATTAATTATTCTCTTACAAAAGCTTTGCAAGCAAGTATCACGGGTCAGGATGATTTAAACTTCCTTGAAATTAATCTAATTAATAGATAATTTTACCATTGTACTTTCAAAAAGATGATAAAGTTCAGCAATAATGGACTCTACTATGGATTTTTTTTATCTATTAATATCATTATAGATCAAATTTGGTGATCAAATTAAATCATAGATGGGTATTAAAAACCTTTGATGAAACAGTAATTTTTTAAAAATCTCATTCCAGTACTGTTGTAATGTGCTGCTTAGGAGGAATGAATTAAATGAATCAAACTGAACTTATTCATTATTAGACAACAGCATAATTAAAAAGAGGAAAAAAATCAAATTTTGCTTTCTTAGTGGTCTCACTACCTTACCTGGTTTGATTCTTAGATGGAGTAATTGACAAATTTTGAACTGCTTTGCGTTTTGAATTTGTGCCTTAGTGGACTCTTATTGTATCATTTCTTTCCCTCTGATGCCATTTTTAATGGGCTTTTAGTTCAGCTTATTGAGCAAATAATTTACCCCAATATAATAGAATAACTACATTTTCCCCTAGTCAGCAGTGTTGCCTGCTGTGGTCTGCTTCTGCTGCAGGTGGCAAAGGGCATCCTGTAAGGTCTTTATTTTTTTCGTGGTGCGGACTTGATTCCCTAACTTAGCTTGTGTACCATGACTGGGTTTGGGGGGTTTTTGCCTCACAGTTGGTTTGTCAAAACCTCTCTGCTTTTCCTTCCTCCTTGGTCTCTGTGCAGTAAAATAGTCCAGCAATTTATCCATTAATTTTCTATGTGTTACATCACATATCTATATTAGCCTGTGTTCAGGGAAGACAGAGGAAACTTAGAGAACTTTAACCAATGCAGAGCTTTGCTATAAATTTTGGTATTTGCATCATCAAAGGGAAACACTTTGGGTGTATGAGAGAGACTACATTACTTCTCCATTTCTGTGAGCATCCAATAACAACAAGATAAGACAGAAGTGAAAGATGAGCAGCAAATATCTTGCTGTATTTACTGTTATTTTATCGCCCCCAGTTTTATGATATCACAAAATCTCTTTTCCCTTTCACTTTAAAGGCTTGTGTCAGCTGGTGTCTCTTTGAGGTGACAGTACAGGGCTTTTAGGAGATGACAGCTTTAGTGTAGAAATGCAGAAGGGTGAAATAAAATGTTTGCAACCCTAGTAGCTTACTTCATCCTCTAATGCTTTGTACCCTTTTACTCTTCACTGGCCAACATATGACATGGTTAGTTCAATCTTGGTCAAAGATTGAGAGGCTAAATCATTTAGTGTCAAAATTTCTCTTACCTCTGTTCAAAACCATAGTGAAGGTAAAGTGACCTGGCTGTTCCAGGTTTTCTGTTGTGGTACAGCCTGGCCACAATGTGTTTCCTTGAGACACTTCCAAAGTATTTGAGTTAAGGCTGACCATTGCAAACTGTTTTTAAAGTAGTATCTAAAGACTTAAAAATAGATTGAGATGCTGTTTTCAAGACCCATTTCTGTAATTTCCCTGTCAGAAGTGGAGACTGCTTTCCAAAAATCTGACCCTAAGCCAAACAGCTCCTATTATACTAGCTGGTGCAGCCTTTTCTGTCCTGCCTGGCATGACAGAGACCATTTCTGAAAGTTGTTTTGTAAAAGCTTTCTGGAGGTCATTTGTCTACTACAGCTGATACCAAAGTTAAAGTAGCAGAAGGCTCTATGGATGTTCTGCAATGTAAAAAAAAAAAATTAAAGTCAATTAGACAAGCCCTAGAAAAACAGGATCAAGTAACCATGGTGCTTGACATACTGACAGCTCATTAGCTAGAAGCAAATGACTTAGGACTCATTATGGGGATGCTGATCATTCAAAATTATCAGGAATCTAAGTAAAATTGAACCATGAAATACCTTCAGTCAGGGAAGTTTTGAAGCTGAACACACAGCGTGAGGTCCCATTTGAAAGACTGAGTTTGTTACCTCTTGTCAATGAGGATGACCTGAAAGCAGAAGAGCAGAGGTTGAGAAACTGATGTATCTGGAGAATGGGGGACCTACTTTCTGGAAGATTGAAGAGTCTGGTTTAATTATCTTACAAAATCCGGTTGAGAGGAGATTTATCAAGGTCTGTTTCTGAGAATGGACAGGACCAATTAGATACATCAAATGCAGTCTATTGTTTAGAAAACTGCTTCTAATCTAGAGACAGTTCATTGAAATTAGTACTTTCTAGGTAAATACTTCCAAAAAGTGCCCCCTGTAACCCCCCAAAGCACCTTCTTTCACTAGTGTTATAAACCTCTGGCTGTGCTTCTTGTCATTGAGGGCTGTTTGCCCGGCCTGAGTGGAACAGTACTTTCTTTTTCTTAATACAGCTCCACTCAGAACATCTGGATCTCAGTACCAAAGTCTTAAGACTGTTACCAGGGCTGAAATACAGCAGCACACGCCCATTACAGCAACCACAGGAGCGGTGTCATAGCAGGGAAACAAAAGCCAAGCAACTCCAAGAGAAAGGGGCACATAGACTCTCTGCTCTCCAGAGGACTCTGTTTCCAGAAAGAGAAAGGCTATTTAGTGGGATAAAAAGAAGAATGACTACGAGATGAAAGATCATGTTTTTGTGGGAATTTAGCACGGAATTAGTTAGCTAGGCGGGAGACTGTATAAATGAAGAACAGTTAAATACAAGATTCTTAAAAACAGTTATGAAAAAAGAAACTGACAGGGAGGTTTGACTTAAATGGGAAGTTGGGGCATAACTGTAAAAAGAAGGGATTAAAGAATTAAATACTGCAGTTCCTTAAGGTAGGTAAAAGAGGAAAATTTTACTACAGTATTGTGGGGTAGTAAGAAGCTGCTGAAGTAGAGGCACTGTCTGGCAAAATAGGGAGTACTGTGGGACTTGGTGGAGGATTCGAGTATCTAAGCATAGTCAGACGATATAAAATCAGATGTTGTGGTACTCAGTGAGGTAGTTAGTAGCTTTCAGACAAAAGGAAATGGAGGAAGACAAGCTGAAATTAGACCAGTGAAATTTATGGTGAATGCTGAATAACTAAGAATGAGACATTGAAAATATCATGATTTAATGTCTTGCAACATTAACATCTGAAGTTGGATCTTCTAGGCATTAAGTTGTGGGAGTCCCAACAGACCTAAGGTTTCAACCAATTAAATCTATTTTCCAGCACTGTGGGATTAGTTACATGTGCAGAAGCAAGGAAATTGCAGATAAATGTTCTGATTACTCACATATTCTGTTTTTGATTTAATGAAAAAAGTACAAAAAAAATTCTAACGAAAAAGAAAGGGCATCATTAATTTTGGCATCTAAAATCAAATGATAAATGATCAGCTGATTAGTGATGTGCATTTCGTTCCTTTAATTTCTTCAGTAATGTGTGAATGTCACGTTATATAACACTTAAAATGAATAAACCTGGGAATGAAATACATTAGGATGCATATTTGTGTTCCTCCCCTGTCTGGTGGACAACTTGTCTCATTTATCTGTATAGTGGTGTTAATTTAAACAAACAACATTATTTGTTGAGATTTATGGCCAGAAGACTTAGGGGCTCACTGAGAAAATCTTATGCTATTTTATTTTCAGAGCACTGGGATAGATTTTATGACTTTTAGTGACTGGAACATATCATAAACTGTCATAACTTGTAATGACTGTACAAAATACTGCAGACTCAAGTATTCTGACAGAGAATGTGGGCACAATGAAGATGGGCAGTAACATGTGGCCACAGGGCAGTGGGGTGTTATGTCCTGGGCAAGTTCCCTCTTGTTGTGGTAACTGCTGCCTAACCAGCACTGGGGTAAAGGTAGAGATAAAAACTGATAAAAGTGAAGACCTTTGAGAGGAATAACGGAAGGCGCTGAAAACAGATGAAACAGTAAATGTAAGAGTAACATTCCTGCATTCATTATACATGCTTTTTGAATATCATAGATGTTGAAGTGCCCAGGATCTAGTTTTAGATATAACGGAGTATGATTCTGGTTCTAAATGAACTTTAGGAAAACTCATCTTTGCCTAGTACTTCCAGAGGGTCATGGGGTGCATTATCTAATCTCACCAGTGTCTCTGGCAGCTTCCCTGCTGGAAAGGCAAAAACCCCTTCTGTAACCTCTGGGACACTGTGATGAGTTCATTAAGGTGGCCTTATTCTACTGCTTTAGACCAGATTAGTGTCAGCTAATTGAAAATATATGGCCCCAGGGCTGTTAGTGTGGGGGAGAGGTGAATATCCTACAGGAAGGTTGTGGGCAGAACCTGCTTCCCGCAGCAGCTGCAAAAATGAAGATGAGAACTTGTTCATATCCAGTCAAGGCTTGCACAGCTGGCACCTTAGGAAGTTCTCCTGTGGCTGTAAGCTACAGAGGTGCAGTATTGGCTCCCACAGACATCAGCAAGAACATTCACAAGCTGGGTTTGGTGACAGCAGACTTGGCTCAAGCGGGAGTAGAGGGATCCTGAGTTTGTGAATTGAGTAACTCGTACACAAAGGCCCTGGGAAAGAATTAAAAAAATTATATTATTCTTATGGTTCCTGTTCAAATTTACTTGTGCTTCTGGCTGTCTCTTTGTCTCCTTTGAATGAATTATAGATATCTTTATATGAAGGAGGGACAGAATTCCACAGTTGGCTTTGTTCGGTGCAAGTACCTGGATATGCTGTCATAGAACCAAGTACCCAGACAGTAGATTGTGTCTTTATTAGGTCTTAAACAAAAATTAAACTCAATTTGAATGTTTTGGGGGGTTGTACTACTTTTGTTTGTTCCTTGCATGGAAATGAGTAGACTGTGGAAGCAGGGTACCAGGGGCTTGAAATAATTTCTGACGCATGGCAACCTCTCTATGTTCGATGGACTAAAGGATGGAAAATTGTACTAGGTGCCCAGTTGTGTTGCATTTCTTCCATCAAAATGCTCTAGATCAGCTGTGATTGAGTGGCTAGGAGTAGTTTCTTTTAAGTTTAAGAAAGCCACAAATAGGATATATTTGCATTTCCACATGTAGCACTTTCAGTTTTTAATATAGAATCGTGTCCAAATGTGTTTTTATCTAAGCCTTATTAGAGATTGATAATCTTCTGCATGAATTTTTCATGGGGTTTTTCTTGTGCATGTGCTAGTTCAGTGATGCATTTTCATATGAAACACATAAAGCTTTTTTAAGCAAAAATAAAAGCGCAGAAATCCAAATCAGTTCAATTACAGTTGCAGATTAAAATAAAGCTGTAATATGTATCTATTGTATTGAAATGTTAACTCCATGAATTTTTGATCTGCTTTAAAAATGTAAAAGTTGGATTTGATTAGATAGCTGTGGAGTAATCTAGACTGAATAACTCTGTCTTCCTTTCATGTGATTTGTCAGTGTTTGTAGTGGGTTTGTACACACAGCTTTCGCCATTATTTTCCAGGCAATAAAAGCAGCCATGCAGAAAAGCCACCCATAAATGTCAGAAAACAGATATTTTGTTGCATTCCAAGGGCTTTGAAGGTCAAGTTCAATTCAGTTAGCTCACCCAGCATGAGAGGAGTGTGATACAATGATGGAATGTGTGTTTGGGTAGGATATATATGTTACTGTCCCTGTACTATTCTATCAGGATAACAGATCAGTGCGAGATTAAACTTTACTGCTTGGAAGAATTTCTTTTGGAAAACTATCAATTTTTATGATTTTCTCCAGCTTCTATTGAGATGCTGTGCAGAAATAATGAATCCAAAGAAGTTACAGCTTTTATCACAATGGAGATTCACTCCTGATTGTGGCTTTTGGGTGCTATTCCACTGCAGGTATCCCATTCAACTGCGAGTATTCACAAAATAAGTCTCAGATCATGGATTTTACTGTAAACATGAAATTGTATTTTGCTGCCTCCTGATGAAAAGAGGTTTGTGTAGAAATGGTTTCCTAATTCCTGGAAGTGAGAGGTCAGCACAAAAGGCAAAGCTTTCCCACTCTAAAGGATCTGTTCTGCCAAGTCTCACTGCAGCTCGGTGCTTTGTGGTTACCTTCTCCTGCCATGCCCCACTTTTTTTTCTTTTTATAAAGAGAAGACCTGATCAATACAGCTCATAATTAAGTTGAAGGCACTACCTTGATCAGTGCTTTTATTGAGTTTCAGTGCCCTGATTTAAGGAGCTCCCCAGTCAGCAGAGGGGGATGTCATCAGCTGCTTGAGCAGTATGTGAGCAGTCAGGTTTTTTAACTGCAATGCTGCATATTCTTTGCTATCTGGAGAGTCTCCTTTGTAGTGACTTCTGATAACCTCTTGCTCGTGTTATCCAAGGATGAGTAATGAACAGACTCCTACCTGTAGAAGGAATACAATTGTATTAAATGGGCAAGAAATTTTGTTTAAGTTCCTGCTGCATTGCAACATCTTTTGGTGGTAGTATGAGCAGAAGTGAGTAAAGCGGGGTCAGATCCTGTCAGTGAAAGAAATGTCTCTGCCAAAAATGTACAGGTCGTTTGCCCCTCTGTGTTGGTACTGACACTGCATTGCTCAGTGCAGCCACTCCTAACAAATGCTGTAAAATGTAGTCCTGCCTCCTCTTTTTCATTGGGATCATAAAATAGTTGGATGGGCTGCTAGGAGCATGCTGTGTTTAACACAGTTGATCTGCATCCTAGATGAAAAGCTCTGATGTAGTGCTGTGAAAATAATATGATCGTTAATGTTTCCAAGAAAAGTTCCTGGCTGGGTTCTGCATGCCTTCATCCAAACACACCCCCTAAATCCCCTCCCTGTTCCATGTGTGTCCCCTGGAATATTGCTCCTGTGCTGGAACATGCACTCCTTAGAATGGACCCTATGTGACCATCCCAGCAAATCCCACATCCTCCATGTGCCTCCATTAGCTCAAAGATTTGGTGTCCTGAAGGTTTGTAAGCCACAGGGATAGTTTAAAGTCTCTCTTCAGAGAGAGGACCCTGCTGTCAGTGTCCTGGTTTTGTTGGTTTTTTTTGTTTCCCCAGCCCCTTTTTTTAAGCTTCCAATAAAGAAAACAGCATACAGAAAAGAACAAGAATTAAGCTGGGAAGTTTTTTCTTTCCCCTTACTAAAAGTAGCATGCTCCCAGCTATATGGCAGAAAATTTCAAATTCCCGTTACAAAATAGCTGATCTCAGGCGAGGCTTCTCTGTAATTAGGTCATGCTTTTTATCAGCTATAAGTGGTTAAGCCTATTGGAACGTGCCAGAAGCAGACAAAACTTGGAGACATTGAATAATGCATTTTGCTCTTCTGATGACGTATGTGGCTGTTATGTATGGATGAAGTAGGCTGGAACAGGTTTACCCAAAGTAAACAGGGCGATTTCCATGTCTGATGGAAACCAGACAAATTGCCAAAAGAAGTTAGAGCCCAGAGTTTCCTTGCTTGCTGTGAAAGGCCATCCATAGAGGCTGCTCTTGCCTCCTGCCAATGCAGGACAACACTCCTACAGCTGTGCTGGAGAGTCTCTTGGTCAAATGTAAAAGGAAAAAAAAAAAAAAGAAAATGGGGAAAAAAGAGAAGACGCTACAAAAGATCTCCTGCAGCCTGGCTCAAGTGCATCATCTGTGCTTAAGAACAGCTTCTTTCTAATTCACAGCTACCCTCTTTATTTTTTCTTTAGTTGTTTCTTTTTTTTAAAGAAGACCAGTGTGTAAAAACTTCTTTTTCTCCTTTCTGAACTTAGACCTTTGCCTGGTGAGGGAGCTGTCTATCACTTGAATATTTTTCTATTTCAGAGCAAAGCCAGCCTTGCATTCTGCCAGACCTTAAAGAGCCCTTATGGCCCCTCACACTAAACAGGGTTTGCCTCCCTGGCTCTGGAAAAAGGTATTCACCTGCTCTGTGTTAGGGTGTCCTGGCTGGCTGAGGGTGCAAGACTAAAATCAGTAATGATCCCCTGCTTCTGTTTTTCTTTTCATGAACAGCAGGTGCATTGTATAGACTGGCAGAGAGAACATCCAGAGGAACTTTTGGAAAGTGCTGCCCTCCCAAAGAACAGTGTGGGATGAACCTGGTGTGAAGGGCCAGAGCAAAAGTCCTGCCAAGTAACAGGCTGGGCAAGATCTCCTTTGTCTTCCAGTGTTAAATGGCTTTTAGAAGGAAACAGAGGCATGGTGTCAATTTTTTGTTAATTTCAAGTCCAGCTTGGCAGTCAGGGATCTTTAGAGAAGAAAATTCAATGGACAAAGTCTGGGCTTGTCCAGATGGTGGTAGGCAATTACAATTCGTTTGTGTGAATTTCTGGTTACGCAGTTTTTGCTCTGTAGCATAAACTTTCCCCCACAGGCAGAAGTGAGCTGCAGGCAAGTGAAGGTTTCCAGCAAAAGGCATTTTCTTCACAGATGTGCAGCTTGAGAATGTGGGGTTGTTACAACATTTTATTTACTTTCATTTCTCCTGCCTCTGGGCTGCTGTCAAGTGTTTAATTTTATTTGTCTGATTATTTTCTTTCTTATCTAGAAGTTAGTACTTCCAGAGGTTACATCCCAGTGTAGTATTTACTAAACATATAGGTATGTGATTAACATCCATTCCTCCTGCTGCATACCAATCACACTAATGATTTTACTGCTGCGAGCAAAAATTGAATTTATCTCACTTTCACTTTAGAAGCCATCACATTACCTTTCCTGTGAGTTTTTGAAACCAGAAATTAAGTGTTTCTGGTATTTCATGTAAAATAACGAAGAAATGCAAAAGACTTTTAATAGCTACATCTTTTTTCAAATGTAAAGATCTGCTGACCAGAAGTCTGCTGGTATTTTATTATCTTCTAACAATCTTTCTTGACGGATTTGTGGGGCTTGTTGTTGTTGTTTTTCTACTGATATATCCATTTTTTAGTCTATTTCTGGTTGAAAGAATCAACCTTTTGAAAGGGATTTTCATGAAAATGTTGGCAGCTATAGAGTGCCTTTCAGAATGTTTGTGAAAATCCCTCAGTTAAAGATTCAGCCTTAGGATGTTGCTGATCATGAATCTTTATGTATTTCTACAGAGGAGAAAGAGAGGTCATCTAAGTGAGGTATATCTGGCAGGATAAGAGTTAATACTCACATATGGGTGGGTTTTTTTTCTTTGAACTTTTCTCAGCAGGTGAAAAATAGCTACAATCAGGTACTACTTCAATAAGTAGTAACAACCAACTGCCAGGTTGAAAGATCACAAATTCTTGTACCAGCAGTTCTATTATAGGGAAGCCTGTGCGTGTCAGCCTGTGTGTGTCAGAAAGCTTGCCAAGGTATTGATAAGAAGAGCTGGGCAATAATCCAGCACCAGGAAAAGAAAAAAAAATCACCATTTGAAAGCTGTACTGCAGAGGCTTTTCTTTTTTTCTCCTTTTTAATACTACTTTATCATGCAGAGACATTAGTGTTTATATAATATGCATCTACAGCTACTGATGGAGTTCACCCTAGTTGTGAAGGACATCAGTGAATCAGTAACTGGAGTTTTAGATTAAATATTCTTAACAGATCTTATAGAATGAAAAATCAACAACCTTATTTAAAGTATGCTTTGCTGCCATAGGGATTTTATGGGGATAGATCTTTTAAATTACTGGACAGCTTTCAGCTGCAGTATAAAATCAAGTAGCAGACTAGCCAAAGGCATGCCTTGCTCAGAAGTTGAGGTTGCTCTGGTGGTTCTGTGACCTTGTGGTGTGTGAGACTGGGGCTGTGCTAAAGCTGTGTTTGTGCCTGCTGGAGTGGGGCTGTTTGCATAGGGAACCCTGGGCCAGGGGCAGAGTGCTGAAGGAAGTACAGGTTCAGCTCTGAGTAACCGTGACACGATTAGCAGGAGCTATAGGATGTGGGGAGCTCAAAGTGCTGGAAAGCCTGAAGGGATAAGAATATCTCCAGACAAATAAATGTTCCTTCTTATCAGGCTTCGAGTTTAGGGCAAGAGGGAATAGTGACACAAAATAATTCCTGAAATCTGGCAATGCTTTGCAATTTGAAGGGCTCAGAATCACTGGGGCTTTTCAAATGTAGTAGCTTCTTATGCATGATAGCATATGGAAGGCCTTCAAAATACTTCAACAGTTACTCCTTGAAACTTGGAAGTTCTTCACCTTACATAATTTCATATTACTTAATATGAAATTTCATATTACTTAAATAAGTGTGCTCTTTCTGATGGGAATGTTGTATGTAATAAAGTTGTGCAGTTACCTGAGACTAATAAAAGGAGATTACATACAGGAGGATTATCTCTTACATAGGGTTTTTAATACAGACTGCTGCTGTTACATCAATTATTTGGACTGTGCTGATTACTGTTTTGTTCATTGCTCAGGTCTTACCCCAGTAAGCCTGAACCCACTCTGAACAGTTTTGGCTTTAATGAAAGATATGGTCGAATATGTTGAGCTGCTCTGAACCTAGACACACCACCTATGAATTGTAAATCATCGTGAAAACTGAATTATGTAACAAGTTTTTAACAGATGACAACAACACAAGAGGTACAATGAGCTGTGCTTTGAGAGCCCTTGAGCTGCCTTAGCCATAGAAAAGGCCCGAGCTCCTGCAGAGAAGGCATACAAAAAGGGATGTGTCTTCTATTAAGCACCATAGTCCTCAAACACAGTCCTGATTCAGGGTACCTTCTTATGAGAAACACTTTTCAGGATAAAACTCATGTTTCTTTCGTTGTAACTACCTATTTTTAGGTACGCTGCATTTCTTGTGTTACTTCTTCATCATTGAACTTCATTTTTGCTCTCATTTCTCAGCTTCCTGGCTGCTTACATTCCAGTTTAGCAAAAATGTCCTTTTCCAGAGGGGAAAAAAAAAAAGATGTTGCTTTAATCTCAATTTTACTGGTTTTTGAACCCAAACCAGATCTTACTAGTGATATAACCCCTACCAGCTTTGTTCTTCTCTCCTCATGAGAGAGAAACACTGACAGCAATCTCCTGTGGAGTCTTTGAACATATTCAGGTTAACTTTCACTTCTGGAAGAGAAAAAAGTAAAAGTTCAGCTACTGATGTTATGCAAATGATGTTTGACACGTGACTATTTCTAGAAGGATCTTTGCTATGTAGTCTTACTCTCTTTGGAAACTTCTAGGACCCCTGCCTGACTATCTCTTCAGCAGCCCTGTTAGAGGGAGTTTCAGGACAAAAGAAATAGCTGGAAGGCATGTTTTTTTCCAATACTGGTGAAATCAGTAAGGTATACTGAACTAGAGTGCTGAAAGAATTTCATTTAATGCTCTGTTGTAATGGAAAGTAGCTTTTGAATGGGATGCTTAATACTATAAAAGAGAAAATTAAATAAAACTATTTTTTACATATAATGGTCTACAAAATGAAACAAATTCAGTAAGTGTAGTCATTATTGTTTTCAATTGGTACTATACTTGGGTAAAAACTGAAACCCTGCATCAGTCCTATAATGGAAGTAGTATGATGTGCAGAGATATTAAAAAAAAATGTCAAATTACTCACTCTGCCCATAAAGGTAGGTATTGTGAAAATAATACAAGATTACTGCACATTGTGTCATCTAAGAGACCCAAAGCCCTCACATAAGTCTTTACCTTTCATTGGTCCTGCCAAGCTCAGTGCTGCCATGTATCTCTAAAATAAAAGGAAGAATGAGTACTGAAGAAAATCAAAAATCAATCAAATAAATTTATGAAAAAAAGGCTTATTTACAATTACTACTTGGGGCATGGTTCCTAAGGTTCTTTACTGGAATCTTCCATAATATCATGTTCAACTTTGTCTTTTAACAAATTCAGGCAGTTGTGATAGAAACAACAAGCCTGAAAAACAAAATAGTTCTAGAATGAAAGTTTAGGAGTTGAGTAAAAATCTTTTTCTCTTGCGTTCTTCGTCGTCTTGGGGAAGTTGATTTCAACCTCAGTTTATGCACCTGGGAAATGGGTTTTTACTGTGAAACTCACGAGGATGGGGATTTATTCCTGCTTGTGAAGTGGTTTGATAGTCTCTGCCATATAATACATGCCAAGTGGCAGGGTGTTGTGCTCTGGCTAGAATGTAGAATAAAGATACTTAGTACAGATCTCAGTAAAATTTACAACTTAAGAAATTATCTTCCTATGCTGAAAATATTTCCTTGTACACAACTGTACACAACACAAAAAAATTTTGTGTCTTATTATTCTGTCAGGCATTATTGAACTATAAAAAAAATGATCCTGTCATCTCACACTTCTTAACAGATTATGAAAGAAAAATGACTAAAACTTGTTCAGACTGTCAAGTTCCTGCCAAACTGAAACGAATGAATCACCCTGGCACTGGTAATTAGCCAAAACTGGATGATATGAAGCATATAAATGCTGCTAGGGACCATGTTGCCAAATACATATATTTATACCCCCGAAAGTAGTTATTGTTTTATTCCCATGAAGTTTTTAATTAAATTCTATCCAGCAGAGTAGTATGAAACTCCTGTTTTTATTTCAATTCTTGCTTTAACAACCTAGATATAAATTGAATGTGATTCATGCCTACTAGTTATTGATTTTGATATACATGCTAGACAGAATGAGCTTGGTGTCTGAGAAATAACTGACACCAAAAGTGGGATGATGCTGTTGTATTTATTGAGTAAAAAGAATTAGAAGAAACAGTTAAATCCTAGTGAGTGCTTTTGGCCCACTGAGATATCAGGTATTACAGTTCATTTACTCTGATCTCAAGTTTTTCCTTTTCTACTCCTTTTCTTTTTCTTTTTTCAGCTGGGAATGAGCCCGTAGGTAGACTTAGTCTCATTAGCAAAATGTAAACTCCTTCACTCTTCTGCTATAGGATCCTGTATTCATGAGAAGGATAATTTTGTTCTTGCCACTGCCATCTAGGCTAGTCAGGTACTAGAGTGCCTGAAATAAAATGTAGCAAAGGCTAATATACCATGCAGGTCGTCCAGCTAAGAAACTCTTTAACATATGTCTTACTGTGTACTCCTCACTGAGTATGTGAAAAATGGGAAACATTGAAAAGATGTTTATAACTGAACATACATTTCTTATGTAAATGTTGTAAATATCAAAATGTCTACATTAGATTAGCTTAAAAAAAAAAAAAGGATTGATTGGGGTTTATGCACAGGATGTGTCCATGTTAGAGAAACATTTCTTTTGTTAAGAGACAATTTGCATTCATGAGAACTGAAAATTAAGAAGGAATAAGATTTGTTTCTCTGCAGACTTACTAATTAGTGTTGGTTTAGCTCTCCCAAATGGTAGGCTGTGTGAGTGTTTAAAATGTTGATGCAGGCAAATTTTGAGACAAATTACAATTTGGTATTCATCCCTCTATATAGCTTCACACTTCTCTGTCGTATCCTAATGACATGTAGAATTTCTGGATTCTCAAATGCTAAATTTTCAGTTTTATCAGAGGAGCAGTAACAAAATCCATTTATCTGCAGTAAAGGAGATTTTACAAGAAGCAGTTAATGACAAATAGCACCTGGATTTGGTTGGTTTTTTT
Organism: Nicator chloris; assembly: GCA_013400495.1. NCBI lineage: Eukaryota > Metazoa > Chordata > Aves > Passeriformes > Pycnonotidae > Nicator > Nicator chloris. The sequence goes on along the minus strand of WAAE01012136.1, from coordinate 17 downwards.
GTTGTGTTGTTTGTTTT